>VXAD01012891.1:0-98080 GCA_013399195.1 Dicrurus megarhynchus | reverse complement strand
CAGACGGGGGGTGACCGGCGCCCCCGTGGGGTCACTCGGACCCCCGCCCGACCCCCACCGTCCCCCGAGTCTGGGGGGGACAGGGACATCCCCGCGTGCAGGGGTTGGTGGTTTCTCTCCCCTTTCACCCTTATTTTGAAGGGGCAGCAGGGACGTGGTCACANCGATAACTCCAGAGCTCCAAAGGGCAGCATGATCCAAGGAAAAAAAAGTAATCACTGCTGACGCAGGCAGGACGGGAGCCAGGCACTGTCCCCAGCAGGTCCCATCCATCACTTGGGATTTGGGGGCAGGCAGATCCCCCCAGGACCCCCATGGTCCAGCGGGATCTCAGGGCAGCCTGGCGGGGTCTGGGTTTCTGATCCTGTTCCCCTCGGGAGCTGTCAGTGTCTGGAAGGGGAGAGTCTTGCTTGGGGGCTGTGTCCCCCAGCTCCCGCAGGCAGGGCAGGGCGTGCTGGCAGATAGTTGAACATCTGAGCAGAGATTCAATTATATGCACTACTTCATTTATTTGGCTGTCCAGTCGCTCTGATCAGACTTGGAAATTAAGAGGCATGCGGTTAGAGGGATCCTGTCAAATCACATTTAGCCCAGCTCTTCCTTGCTTGAATTTTAAAATGCAGCTCCTTTTTTTTACATGACCTGCAGCTACAAAACAACTTTCTGTCTCTCTTCCTAAAGAATTACAAAAAAATCCGGTGGAATGGGGTGAGGGCAGAACCAGTTCCCCAGCTCTATTTCCAGCCTGAACTCTGCAGCTGGAAGTCTCCAAGTGCTTTCCAACCCTCGCCCTGTGAGCAGGCGGTGCGAGGGTGCCGGGGCAGGAGCAGCTCGTTGCATGCAGGGGCCTCGGGGGAGCCGAGGGGGAAGGAGGATGGGAGAAGGCAGTGCAGAATTTTGCAGTCACTTTTCTCGCTGAGGGCCAGCAGGATTTGCAATCCTCCTCCCTCAGTTTGGGACAGAGCTAAAAATGCCCCTCGTCCACACCCTGGGCTCGCACGTGCCGGCAGAGAGGCCTGTGCGGGACTGATAAGGCCATGCTGGGAAGCTGCGGGTGAGTCCGTGCAGAGAGTCCTGTCACCCTGTCCCCGCGGGGAGGGGACCTGGGGAGCCACCAGCGATCCCATCCTGGTGCTGTTGCAGCTCCGGTATCCTCTGGGATGAAAGCCCTGTGGAATGCTGCAGCAGGGATGAAGGGATGATTCCCCCTCCTCACTGCACCCTAAGGCATAAACAGAAAGTCCCTCAGCAGCTGATAACCCCAAAGCTGGGGCTGCCTGCAGCGTGTCCCAAACTGTGGCCATCCAGGAGGGAGCAAACTGCCCCCAGGCTTGTGTCCCAACAGGGAAATGCAGCCCCAGGAAGCTCAGCCCCAGCCTTGTTCTGCCTGGTACGCTTGCTCTTTGTGCCCAGAGAGTTTCCAGAAGGATGCAGGGATGCAGTGGAGTGGCTGGGGCTGCAGACAGCGGAGCTGTGGCAGTGTGGTCCCGGCCTGAGCACGGCCAGGACACATCACATGGGAGGATGTGGGCAGAGGGAGTGGAGCAGAGTTTGTGGCAGCAGCTGGAGCCCCTTCCTCCTGCTGACTCAGATTCTGCTCTACTCGGCATTTGAGGCTGAAAGTGACCACACTGTGCTGGGAAGTGGAATCTTGCTGGGATGCCAGGGACTGGCCGGTGTTGTGCAACAGGAAGGGTTGAATGGGTCAGGATGCTGCTGAAATCTCTCTCCCTGTGCATCACCACTGCTGGGCTCCAGCTCTGATCCAGCACCCTCCAGTTCCACCACAGAGCTGAGCCTGGTGCTGCTGGTGTCACCAGTCCCACACTGGGATCACTCCTGTCACTACTCACAGCCTGGTACCAGCAATCCGTCCCTTGGGAGGGACTCATGGCATCTCTCTGTGCCCTGAGCAGGGTTTGTTTTCCCCCTCCAGCCAAGGAGCTGATCCTCGGGGTCCCAGCCTTTCCCTGCTGCCCAGAAGAGGCCACAGGGCAGCACCCACAGGTCTGGGCAGGATTTTTAGGCAAGACCCAGCTGCAGCTCCATGTGTGTGTGAGAAATGATGTGCCTGGTTAACACTGTGGGGTTAAAAACTGCATTTAGGCTTTTGAAGTGCCTTTGGCCTTTGCTTTTCAATATCCAGGGCTGGAGGGGGGAAAGAGAGAGAAAAGCCCCTCATCACCTGCCTCCAGCAGCTGGGGCTTGAGCCCAAACCCTGCGTGGGGGCTTGTCTGCATTTGCTTGCAGAGGATTTAGTGCCTGTGGGGACCAAGGAAGGGTTGGGAGCAGGGTCAGCCCAGCCCTGGGGTTGCTTTGTGTTATCCCTGACCCAAGTTGGAGTGGCCTCTGCTCTGTGTGCTTCACTGCTTTCCCTGAGGGCAGCTTTGTATCTGGAACCCACTGATAAGGGGCTGGGGAGGGAGGGGGGCCCTGGGCAGCAGTGGGGAAAACCAGCTTGGAGCCAGTGCCTGGAGCCAGTGCTCAGAGCCAGGCTCAGCCCTGGAGCTCTCACAGGCAGATCTTTGTTGTGGACTTGGTGGCAGGTCCCAAGCAGCTGGCAAAGGGACAGGGAGGTGTCCTGGAGGGTGACGGCACCGCTGGGTCATCCATGGGGCCAGGAAAGAATCCCGGTGGTGATGAAATCAGCAGAGCTCCGTGTGCTCCCAGGGCTGGCACGGGCATGGAGATGGAATGCTCCAGTCCCACCTCCCCACAGGCAGCTGGTGGAGCTCATGGCCATGACTGGTGTGATGCTGGGTGTCACCCAGGGGAGGTGACCTCCATGGCCCCAGGTTCACCTCTCCCCACCACTGTCCCCACTGTGGGTGGCAGGAGGGGTTCAGCTCGTGTGTTCAAACAGTTCAAATCACTGCAGCTGTGCAGATGAAGTGGGGGCACCCCAGCCCAGTGGGGCTTAGAGGGGGTTCCTGGCCCAGGACAGTGCTGGGAGAGGCCTCTCTGTCCTGACTCAGCAGTTCTTCCTGCTGAGTCAGCAGGTGCAGCCTCACGCTGGGCCCTGTGCTGGGGTGGGCACCCGCACCCCCCTGGGCCCAGCTCACAGCTCAGGGGGCCCAGAGCTGGTGGGGGCACCCCCAGCCACCCCAAAACTGGCTTCCCCCTGCAGAGCCAGGGATCTGCAGAGGCGCTGTGAGGGCCTGAGGCCGCTGCCCTCCCTCACTTCAGGGCCCAGGGTGCCCAGCAGCACCTGGGGATCCTGCCCTCCTCCTCCTCTTCCTCCTCCTCCTCCTCCTCCCTGTGCCTCCCTCTCAGGGCAGCTCAGTGGCCCCTCTCCCTGTCCCCCTGCACGGGGACCACTGGGCTTGGGCAAGGAGAGGCTGGAAGCAACTGGGGAGGCAGAGGGATGGGACCCCTGCCAGGCTTGTAATTACAGCCGAGCCGAGGCCCTCGCAGGCGAAACCTGAGCCCCGTGGGGAGCAGGGGAAGCGGGAGCGTCCGTCTGCCAGCACAACTGTCTGTCCTGGCCCCGCTCCATCGGGGTGGATGTGGGGAATTGGGACCTGGAGTTCTCACCCGCCTCGCTCTGGTATGGCTGGAGTGCTGCAGGGCTCCATCCTGGGTGTGAACATCTCTGCTGATTGCAGGGGAGCTCAAGATGAGTCCCTGCAGGCCCCTGTGTCCCGTCTCTGCCGCCTCTCCAGCATTCCCAGCCGGGACCCTCTGTCCCTGCTCACTCCCTTTGCCTCTGGGTGGGGATGCAGCCCAGGGAGCTTGTGAGGATGGGGGAGGGCCAGTTCCCCTTCCCCTTTTTGTTTTGGCAAATGCTGCCCTGGCTGGCAATGCCCTCCCAGGGCAGGGCCATGACCCAGCACCCTGAGCCCCCCTGTCCCCCCGCAGGTGACAGCTATGGGGTGCTGCCCCGGCCCTGCCACGCGCTGGTGCTGCTGAACCCACAGAGCGGCTCCGGCCGTGCCCTCGATGACTTCCAGGCGGTGGTGCAGCCCATGCTGGCCGAGGCCGACATTGCCACCACTGTCTTCGTCACCGGTGAGTCCACGAGCAGCTCCTCCTTGTCCTCCTCCTCCCTTCCTGCCCAGGGATCCTACCTGGGCGCTGCCACATGGGGACAGGTTCCTCCAAGGGCCTCTGACTCCATGCATCAGCACAGCTCTGGGTCCTACAGGATGGTTGCACTTGAGGAGTGACTGCCTTGCCTCCTGCATCCCTGGCTGGGGGTCATCATCTGGGGCTGGGGTCACTGTCTGGGGAGTGGCAGCAGGAAGGGCAGAGGAACAGAGGGTGATGCTCAAATCTCTCCCCTTTCCCCGACAGAAAGACCCCACCATGCGCATGAGAAGGTGCGGGATGAGGACCTGTCGCAGTGGGACACGCTGGTGGTCATGTCTGGGGATGGGCTGCTGTTCGAGGTGAGGGGCAGCACGGGGCTGGGCAGAGAGCTGGGAGAAGGGGGTTCCTAGGGGAGGAGCCAAGCTCTGAGTCACCAAGTCAGGCAGGGAATGGCGAAGGAGAGATGGCACCAAGCTTGGAGTAAAGCAGCCATGGCCTCTGTGTTGCCCTGGGCAGGGGCACCGTGGACTCTGCTCCCCCCAGGCTGGGCAGGGCCTGCTGGGTGCCTTGGGTACCACAGGCTCCTTCATCCCTGCAGGTGGTGAACGGGCTCATGGAGCGTCCGGACTGGAAGGAAGCCATGAAGAAGCCGCTGTGCATCCTGCCAGGAGGCTCTGGGAATGCCCTGGCTGCCTCCATCAACTACTATGCAGGGTGAGTCCCAGCCCCGTGGGGCACCTGCTGCCCCCTGCACCTGCCAGCACTCGGGGCTGCACTGGAACCAAGCGGGGATGAGGGAGGAGAAAGGCTGTGTGGGGCTCCGGCCCAGGGGAGGGAGCTGGGATGCCCAGGGGTGCCTGTCAGAGTCCTCACTCCCCACAGGCTGGTGCAGCACAGCCCCAGCTGTGAGCAAGGAATTAATGCCTATGTATTCTACTCCTCCCACTCCCTTTCTCTGCTCTGGTCTCAGAGACTGGTAAAGCTTTAACCCAAAGGACCCACCCCAGGCACAGCCAGTCCTGCGGCGTGGGGGACCAGGATTGCCCTGACTCGGTTCCCTCTATCAGGAACTGGTTTATCCCTCCCACCCCCAGCAAAACCCCTCCCAGCAGCTGTTCCTGAGGGACACTGTCACCCAGCTGGGACATATCCCAGCCATGACACAAGGGTGAGGTCTGCAGGTGGATGCTGGGGCAGCAGGAGGGGTCCTGAGCTCCAAACTCACCCTCTCCATCCCTCACAGCTACGACCACGTCGCCAAGAAAAAGCTGCTGACGAACTGCACCTTCATCCTGTGCAAGGGGCTGTACACGCAGATGGACCTGGTGTCGCTGAGCACGGCCTCGGGCAAGCGCTTCTTCTCCTTCCTGGGCTTTGGCTGGGGCTTCATCTCGGACGTGGACATCGACAGCGAGAAGTACCGCTGGCTGGGCAGCGCCCGCTTCACCCTGGGCACCCTGCAGTGCCTGGCCAAGCTCAGGGTGTACCAGGGGCGCCTGTCCTACCTGCCCATGGCCACGGAGCAGGGCAGCTCCCCGGCACCCCGGGACCCCCACGCGCCCGTCACCAACGGCCACATCCCGCAGCCGGCGGGGACGGAAGCGCCCGGCTCCCTGCCCCCCGACTCGCTGCTGGTGCCGCTGGGCCAGCCCGTGCCCGCGCACTGGACCGTGGTCCCCGAGGAGGAGTTCGTCCTGGTCTATGCCATCTACCAGTCCCACCTGGGCACCAACCTGCTGATGGCACCGGCGGCCCGGCTGCACGACGGCTGCATCCACCTCTTCTACATGAAGGCCGGCATCAGCCGCGTGACGCTGCTGAAGCTCTTCCTGGCCATGTCCAGGGGGACCCACCTGGACTTGAACTGTCCCCACCTGTGCTACGTCCCCGTCCGGGCGTTCCGCCTGGAGCCGCGGGTGGCCGCGGGCATCATGACAGTGGATGGGGAAGCGCTGGCCTGCGAGCCCGTGCAGGGCCAGGTCCATGCCCGCCTCTGCCGCGTCCTCAGCGGCTCCTGAGCTCCACGTTCGCCCTCCCTGCAGCGCTGAGCTGCCGGCACGGCCCGGCGCCAGGGTGGCAGAGCCTTCCTCCCACTCAGGAACCCCCTCCTTCCATAGCAATAGGTCTTGGGGGGCGTGGGGCTCATCCCCTCGCTTGCCCCCATGCTTAGCTTTACCCCGTTGGGCCAGCCACCAGTGCTGTCCCAAAAATGAGCCACAAGCCCCATCAGGTACTCGGTGCCGGCGAGATGCCAGCGTGTTTTATCCTGGTACGAGGTCCCGGCCCCCAGGCGGCTGCGCCGGCACAGCCCCGTCCCCTCCCCAGCTCGGACGCACACGGTGGCATTGCTGTGTCCCCGCCCCGGAGCCAGTGCCACCCCCCAGGGAGGGTCAGGACCAATAGATCTAATACAATAAACCCGACTTTTTTAAGAATGTTTCTACCCAAAGCTTCCTGTAGAAGCGGAGTTTATTCTTGTGAGAAATGCAAAATAAATATCTAGCGTTTGCAAAAAAAAAAAAAAAAAAAAAGAAAATCCTCCCTGGGTTTTGAATCCGAGCTCACGGCTGCTGGCAGGGGCAGGGCTCACCCGCGGCCCGGCTGCACGGACAGCAGGACAGGTTTAGCTCAGCACCCTTTGCTCCCTGACATCCTGGGGCCAGGAGCATCACGGAGCAAGGGGCCCCGGAGATGCTCCCAGGAGAGATGCTGAGGACACAGGACACGGAGCGTTGCTGCCACCACCCACCCCCATTGTTGGGGTGCAGCGATGCCTCTCTGCTCAGCTTCACGCTGGGGCTGATCGTTTCCAGGGAGCTCAGCCCTGCCGGTGACACTTGGGGACATCCTGGGGAAAGTTCGCTGCATCTGAGCGACAGCAGGGAAGGGCTCATGGAAGAGGTTCAAGGAGGGGGTCGTCGGAGCTGAGGGGTTTGGCTTTCTGCCGGCAGCAGGGCCCCTTTGGGGGGCTCTTGCATCCCTTTTCTCGGGCTGCCTGAGGCCAGCTGGAGCCTTGCTACAGGTCCCTGCCCTGGGGCTTGCCTGGGGGGGATTACTCAGCCTCTTTGGTATAAAATTGCAGTAATTAAACCTCATTTTCAGCGCTCAAGTACAAAGCAGAAGAGTAAACAGTGGTGGCTGTTTGCATTTATTCAACTGGAAAGTATGCAATTAGGATGGCAGATCCGGGAAAGAAGAGCACGATTGTCCTCCCCCCATGGCCTCACTTGCTCATGGAGAGGAGCCCTGTCCCTGAGCCAGCAGGGCAGGCAGCAGCTGGGAACCACCTCCCGAAATAAAGTTATTTTCCCCGTGGCATCGGGCCAGGTGTAAAAACAGGCTGAGCAATAACTCTCGAACCCTGCTGAGCTGCTGGAGGGAGAGCCCATGGCAGGGGATGCGCTCAGAGCTCTCGCTGTCTCTGTCAGGGGACGCGGATCAGCAGAGCGGAGCCGTTCGGGCTCACAGCGCCTGAAAAGCTCCCTGCAGGCTCCTCCCGGGAGGGCTGTGTGGCTCTCAGCAGCAGGTTGGCCGGGATCGCCCCTGCCCTCCCTTTCCCGGGTTTCGCTGCACAGCTCTGCCATCACCCATCTGCTTCCAAAACCTGTGGGGCGGCAGCAAAGGGCTCTTCCCGGGCTGCTGCTCCCGCACATCCCCTCGCTCCCGGGACCCAGGGAGGGGGCAGAGGGTGCTGCGAACAACTCCAGCACAGCCGCGAGTCCCAGCACACCGGGACACCGCCCCTGTCGTGCCCCTCGAGCTGCTCCTGCAGGCTGAGGGGGCCAGGGAGGGCCTCCAGGGGGACAAAACGTGAGCCAGGACTCCCGACTCCACGGCAGTGAGGGCTCCAGATTCCAGCGGCACCCGGCAGGTGCGGGACGCCCTCGGCCCCAGCGGCTCGGACACGGCTGTGCCCAACCTCATCCATCACACACTTACCTGGGTGCTGAGGTGAGTGGCGGGGCAGGGCAGAGCTCCCAGGGCCTACCAGGCTGGGGGGCTGCAAAAGGTGTTTTTTTTGCCCCAAGTTTGGCCATAATCACCGGGGCTGCCAGCAGCCGTGCTGGGGCACACACTGAGCCACCCGCGGGTACCAGGAGCCAGCAAGGACCACAGGAAACAAAAAACCCCAGCCTGACAGATGCCCTCTGTAAATCAGGGGCTTGGGGAAGTGGTTATAGGGAGCCACAGAGGCAGCCCCTCCCTGCCAGACCTGCCTGGATCCCTCTGGGCTCGCCGGCCTCGGCTTCAGCCAGCGGGACCCCATCCAGCCCCGAGGCTGGCGCGGGGATGCGCCGGAGAGGGGCGAGAGCCAGAAGCGTGGCAGGGGGTAGTGGGGGAAAGAAAGAGACAACTCACAGAACTACTCACAGAGGCAAAATTTAATGGCAAGTCATCTTCCCTCCTTTATTACACCTTGGTTAGCCAAACAAAAAAAATCTGCAGGTAAAAAAAGTTTTAATGGTCACACAGCACTTTATACATATATCATAAGCAACCAAGCATCCACATCTGCACGTGAACGACACACCTCTAAGCATGGCCTCAATAGTCAGGTTTGTTTTTTTATTCATTAAATACTGTACAGAATCAAGGCTACAAACTGATTTTGTAATGCTTCTTCCCCATCCCCAGCACTTAAAACAGTTACAGGCTGCTCTCATTTGTACATCACACAGTCGTGTAGCCAGTTTTAAGGCTAACAATATGCATCATGCCTTGGCTTTTTTTGTGTGTTTTTAATTTTTTTTTTTTAAGGTTTTAGCCTTTTAAATTTTGTTACCCTTAAATATTACATACATACACAAAAAATTACATAGCTGCAGTGTGCTCACCACCAACCTCATCACCCAGGAGCTTCACATTATCAAAAGCTTTAGAAAATTTGTAAACCTCTGTGCACGCTTGGGTTTGGGACAGCTGCAGAGAGCGAGCGGTGCTGGGGGGAGCAGCGTCCCCTTCCAGAAGGCCAACAAACACCTCCTCGGAGGGAGCCCAGCCTGTGCAAAAGCTCTTGTCTAGGATCAGAGACTTTTTGGGCAAAGGGGAGGACGTGGTGTCTGCCCGACCCCTGCCCTGTGAGATGAGAGCTGCAGAGTAAAGGAGGGGAAAAGGGGAACCCTGTAGCTCCTCCATCCCCAGAGTTTCTCCCTCCCTCCGTCCCTGGTCCTGTGGGTCTAGGGGCAGCCACAGCCCGGCTCTGGGGACAGAGGATGTCAGTGTCTGGATCACCAACCTGGTTGTGCCTGCACTCAGCCTCTCTGCCTGTTCTTCCCCTGCCCTGGAGCAGTGGCCTCACCCCCTGCCCCCGCTTGCCCCCAGCTCTCCGAGACGCTCCCCCGCTCTGCTCAAAGGGATCCATTCACTCCCGGCCGTGGCCATGGTTACAGCCCCAGCTCGCCCTGCCCTGCCCGCGGCTCCCAGCACCTCTCTGCACCCCAAATCGGGATCTGCCAGACTTCCCACCTGCCAGGCAGGGAGGGCTCCTGAACCAGGGCTGGAGCTGCTGCACAGATGATCCACCCACAGAGCAGTGTCTGGAGAGCTCTGCAGCCCAGGTCTTCATCACAGCCAAGCCCTCCATCCTCAGGAGCACCGGGAGGACGTGTCTTCCAAAATCCCGATGGTGGATGGGGCCACGAGAAGGGCTTTGTGCAGCCAGCCCCTGGCTCAGGAGCAGCAGGAAAGCACAGGGAGCTGGGGGGGCGGTGGATTTGGGCTGGTGAGTGCAGCCCTTGGTGTTTCTGGGAGCAAAAAGCACCACGCCAACGTGCTGGGACTCTCCAGCTGTTCTCCGTTTCTAACCGCAGCCATACTGAGCAAGAGCAAAAGCAAAGGAGAGCTTTGGCTCCATCCTTACCTCTGGCAGAGCCATGTGCTCAGCCCGACTCCTCCCCGGGAAGCCTGGCACCACTGTCTCCCTGTGCAGCTGGAAGGACTCTCCCTGACAGGCTGTGCTCCCCATGGATGCTATGTGGGAGCCTCTCCAATGCCCAAGGACCAGGCAAAGGCAGCAGGGCTGGAGCGGGACCACCCAGCCCCGAGTGAAGGTGTGTGCAGACAGGACCAGAGGCCTCAGGAAGGGGACTTTACCAGGGGACTCTGGCACATCACTGCTTCAAAGTGCTCACGGTGGCCAGCTCAGGCTGTGAAACACAGAGTGCCCTCGCCAGGTGTTGCCCAGAGCGCCTGGCAGTACCGTGGCTGGGAGTAGGGATGGGATGTGCTGTGCCCACAGTGCTGCCGGCCACAGCCAGGCCGCCATGGGAAACGGCTGGCAGGGGCAGGAGCTGATAACAGCCCAAACCAGCACTGCTGCAACAGCACAGGAACCAGCACAGGCTGCTGCTGCCACAACAGGGCCTCGCCGTGACACGGCTTCCCTGCGGTGACCCTGGCTCCAACGGCTCCAGAACACCCGTGTGCAGCTGGATGAGGGAGCAGCAGCCAGGCTCATTCACATCTACAACAGGCCCCAGGATCACTCACTGCTGCCTGCCCGGGTGAGGCCGGGATTCAG
Source organism: Dicrurus megarhynchus (assembly GCA_013399195.1). NCBI lineage: Eukaryota > Metazoa > Chordata > Aves > Passeriformes > Dicruridae > Dicrurus > Dicrurus megarhynchus. Next base: position 87,531 of record VXAD01012891.1, on the reverse strand, counting down.
GGTGGGTATAGTGCTGTGTGACAGCCGGGATGGCTGGGAACAAAAGACACGGATATCTAAGCAAGTAACGAGGGCAGAACCCCAAATCCCATGTATTTCTAGAAGACAGGCATGCATGGTGGGGAAAAGGAAGTTTGCCTCGCTCTGGAGAAAAAGAAGTGGGGATGGCTAGACTTGCCTCCAGGAGACCAACCTGGAAGTTGCAGAACTGGATGGGAAGTCTGCAGCACTCCCAGGGCAGCACGAGTGCCAGGGCAGAGCTCTGGCCCTGCCTACCAATCCCAACTGGAAGAACCTCGTAGCTATGGGTGAACAACTAAGACTAGAGCAACTCCGTATGGTGTAGACAACTCCAATGCAAACACAATCCAATGTCTAAGTACAGATAAGCTGGGGTAGACTTCATAGAACCCATGGGAACGCCGAGAAAAATAAAAGACTGGGAGGGCATTGCCCTTCATTTCCAGAAACTACAGCAATCCCTTCTCCTGGCTGGAACCCCACCAGAACAAACTGCTGGGTGTAGCGCTGGGTGGGAAGAGTCCTTGTGTGGAAAGGTGCCCCAAGATGAAAGTGCAGAGGGAACGTGGCTGCAAGACTGCTTCTGTGCAGGTTTCAAATCTTACCATTGCAGGGTCAAACTTGCAAGAAGAGCACGTACATGGGACAGGGGGAAGGAAGAAGGGTTGGGGTCAAAGAGTTATTCATGCTTAAACAACCTTTCCTCAGAGGAGCAATCAGGCCTACCACCTTCTTTGGAACAAACCAAGCTGAGGAAGAAAAGCTGGAAGGAGAAGCCAGTTGATTGGTAACAGCATTTGCCAATTTACTTTCTGCTGCTTTCCCTTCTCCCCTGCACCTGCCTGTCCCTAACCTGATGGTTTTATTTGTCCTCTGTCCACTCTGGGATGTTGGCCCCTGCTAAGGCAGCCCGGTACTGCTGCAAGACACCGCGGATGCTTTTAATGAACCCCTTGGACAAAGGGAAGAGGGGAAACCCAATATCCGGGTAACCGCTCTTCTCCGGCAGGAAACTCCTGTAGCTCTTTCTCCTTTTCTTTGGTTTCACACTGGGCTGCGAGGCAGAGTCCTGGGCAGCCTTCCCCTCGTCCGTTCGGTCTCTGGCCAGGTCCCCCCTGGCTTGGCCTGTGCTCTCCGAGTCTGAGTACTGTTGGAGGTCTCCGGCGTTGGGCGTCGTGGTCGGGAACTCCGACTCGTCCAGCTCCTCCTTCCCGTCCAGCGCCGAGTCGGACAGTTCGGCGGCCACCCCCTGCTCCGAGCCGCCCTCGGCCAGCGCCCCCGCCGTGTCCCCGGGGCTCTCGGCCAGGCTGCCGCCGGCGCACAGGAGGGAGGAGGAATCCGCCCCGTTGGCCTGTTCGTGGCTGCGCTCCACCAGCTCGTTGGTCTCCAGCCAGGACTCGATGCGGGACACCAGGCGCCAGCCATTGCAGCGGAAATGCTCCCGGATCTCGTGCTCGAAGACCTCCACGGGCCGGCGCAGCAGCTGCATCATGGACTGCACCACGCGGATCAGCGTCATCTCGTTGTAGCAGCGGCTGTTCTCGTAGCCCTCCTGCAGCCCCCGGTCGCTGTCGAAGCCCGCCTCGTTGTAGTAGGGCTCGTTCACCAGGATGAGACCTGCCGGGAGAATGGAGGCCGAGGGGTTAAGGGAGGGACACCAGGAACCGCCATCTCCTGCCAGTCCACTCTGGCCAAAGGGGTCAAGATCAAGGGTCAAGCACAGGCCAGGCTGAACACCCAGAACCTGCAAAGGATGGAAAGGACTGGTGTTGCAAGGGGAGCAGAGTGTGACGTGGTGGGGACCTCAGACTCTACAGGGAGTGGCATCCACGTTCCTTGGCTGGCAAGAACAACCCTCTGCCAGCACAATGCAGAGGGCACACAACAACAGAGGAGGTCAAAAGGGCAGGAAGGGAGAGGTTTCACAGCTCCTTTCACTTCCCTCCTGCAAAAAACCCCACAAACATAATCAAAGCTTTTATTTTCCTCCTCCTTTTAATCAGAACAAAGGCCAGACTGCAGCTACAGGCTTTGAGCTGGCCAGGTTCTGCCTTGTCCAGCAGAGTCCCACCAGACAGTGCAGTTCTGACTGTGACAAGTCATCTTTACCAGGATTTCTCCCGCTTGCTTCTGGTCTAATGAAATTACAGGTAGCAACAGCACCAGCACTGCCAGGCTGCTGGCAGCCTGCCGCAAGCTGCATTAGAGCTGGGGAGATCATGAGTCTCTCAAGACCCAGGCAGTAGGAGAGGAGATTTTCCCCTAACACCAAGTTGCTCCAGTAAAACATTTAGTATTTAATTTTCTAAATTTGGATCCTTGGCTTTGTAAACAAGGAAAGGCTTTTATGGTGGTGTCCTTCCCCCACAGGAGGATACAGGTGGACTGTGGGAGTTCAGAGGAGCAGGAGTTGCCTCCAGTCAGCAGCAACCCTTGCTCTGTGTCAAAGGTTTCTCATCACATGCCTGGGCTCCCTGCACAGAAAATTGTCCATGAGGAAGTTACGTGATTTAGTCTGTCTGCTCCCAAACTGGATAGGGCAGAGCAAAGCCCCATGGCAGGAAGCCCTGGGGCTCGTCTAGGCACACCCCTGATTATTCTCTGCTTTGGTAGGAGCATAAACACCAGCATCATGTGCAAAACACGCCCCGTGTAGGATGGGCGGGTGACTCAGTGGGGATAAAAAAAAGTCCTGCAAACGAGGCCCAGTTTAGCAACTTCAACTAACTTTGGTAACTGGCTGAGGACACAGTGGTTCACCTCTGTCAGCTCAGAGTAACAAGCAGACAACTCCGTGCTTGGCTGCTGCAGTGAGAAGAAGGGAAAGCATTGTGTCAGAGCCCTGGGATGCAGCCAGAACTCTGGGCATGAGAAAAGCTGGCACCTGCTTCCACTGCTCAAGCAGAGAGATAAGGACACTGCTTTGTCCAGCAAGGTGAGAGCAAAAGGCAGCACTAACCCAACTGGGGTGGCAGATCCCATTTGTGTGCCCCCCATAGGCCAACATCCCTTCCTCCCTCTGCCTCTTCCTGCTCCACAGGCTTGGCAGGAGCATTTACCTTGGATGGAGATGAGTACTTGAAGGAGACTGGATTTACTGGTCCACCTTTCTGTCCCCTGAAATGCACACACAAATACGTTAAAGGGCTGAAGCACCATCTGTTTGCTCTGTGACTATTGTCAGACGAAGTGAGCCCCAGTCTCTCTGCATTCCTGTTGCTGACATCCTGTGGCTCACTGCAGGAACAAGGAACCGACTCCCCAGGCACGTGATGTGCTGGTGTCCCATCTCAACAATGCATCTCTCCGTTATTTTTTTTCCAGCACCACACCCCCTCAGGCCAGCTCTGTCTGGAACGGTGTCACCTTACACACCAGCCAGCAATTCCAACCCCTCCCCAGCTGCCCTGTCCTGCTCAAAACATATCTCCCTGGCTCTGCTTGTTCCAAGTCTCCAGCTGGACTTTGTACCACGCTACATGGTTTGTCCACAGTGTGGAAGACAGGGGCCTAACCCATGGGACACACCCCATGCTGGTGTTGGCATCTCTGCTATGGCTGCTCTGACCACAGACTTCTCATTGAGGAAAGAGTTGAGCCAAATACAGACCCAGAAAAAGCCAAACTACACCACTTAACCTGCTCCAGACACCTAAAACAGAGCCCAAAGCCCAAGCCACCCCAGCTCAAGCACCACCCAAGAGCAGATGTCATCCAAGTCTGGTAGGAGGTGACTTGCTCCCAAAGCAGCCCAGCACAAGGCCTGCTCCCCAGGGACAGGTGGATGATGGCATTACCTTGCCTATCCAGGTCCCCAGGAGGCTGACACACACTTTGCCATTGTCGTACAGGTTGGGATTCAGTCTCCCACTGCACTGGGAGAGGTAGCGGAAGAGAGGTGGGACAGCGGGGTAGATGTTGGGGAGCTGGATGTCGAAGAGGAAGAGACCATCTTCGTAGGGTGTGCGTGTGGGCCCTTTGATAAGTGCTGAGAAGAGATCCTGTGGGGAGAGGCAGGAGGTCAGGCACTGAGAAACACCCTCTTACCCTGGCAGGGCTGGATTTACACGGAGGGAGAGTGGGGATGTGATTGACTCGGCCCTTACAAGTGTCAGCTCAAGTAGCACATCTCAGGGCACCCTCCCCCGCCAGAAGCTGCACCCTGAGAGCAGAGCGAACCTTTGCATCTGAAGCAGGGCTTCAAGGATGGCCAAAAATCCCAAATTTGCTCCCTGCTGACACGGCCCCTCTCTGGCTGCCCGCCTGTCTTCCCACTCAGCACCAGGAACAGGCTCCCTGCAATCAGCAGCTCCTTGTCTGCCACCCTGACTCGGGGAATGCAAAAGCAGCCATTTTGGGTAATTACAGCCCTGTTTCACATGCTGCACACATTCCTGCAGCTCTAATGCAAAGGATTAGGGCTAAGCAGGGAATTCCAAAGACAGGGATCAGGATGCTGAGCCCAGCACTACCACAGAGGCATTTGAGAGCAGGCACTTGCCATTCGATCCTCAAAGGTTTTCACCATGATGCCATCAGGCAGGGAGGTGGCCAGCAGAGCCATCTCTTTCCGCACGGTGCTAAAGAACTTCTTGGCTTCTGGGGGCTGGAATTCCATTTTCTTGAAGGCATGGGAATCTGTGGGGCAAGGAAGAGAATGGGATTAACAGCCTGCCTTTGGAAACTGCCACGGGTTCCTCATGAAGGCAAATCTACCCATGTGTAATATGCATCATGTGGAAAAGAGGAGTTAACTAGTTTTGGGGCTGAGCCAGGAGGCAGGAGAGATTATTTCCCACACAGCACAGCAACCACAACCTGCATCTCCTGTTCTCACTGTCCCACACAACACTGTCCCTGTGGCCCAGCAAGGAGCCTTGTCCCACAGAGAAATGGCCTTTTCTCTGCCAAACCTAAGCACAGCTCCCCATTCTCCCTTGCCCACACCTGCAGCTTCACAACAGTTTGGCCACCTTTCCCTCCCAGGTGTGGCCTGGCTGGCTTGTGAGCAACTTGGGCTCCACTGTCACCCACGTTCCACACAGCCAGGTGCTCTTTTTTATTTCCGGCCATTAACATTGGTGCCAGTGAATAAGGACGCTCACTCACCAAGGACACCCAGCACAAGAACACCAGCTGTTCCTGCTCTGCTTCTCAACCAATTCAGCCCTGATAAAAAGCCTGAACAAACCCTGCAACTTGCAAGGAAATGTCTGCAGCCCTCTGACATTAGTTACCACCCTGGGAAAGAGGCAAGCACACTTCTGAGGCTTGGGAAGGTGCAGGAGTGCCTAGAGATGCTATCTAAAAGCCATGCTTAGGTCCCAGAACATACTGTGCTACAGAAGTTGGCTTAATTCCTTCTCTCCAGTTAATAAGCTGTGAAAAGGACTAAGAAGAAGAGAGGATACGGAATCCAAAAGGTTTGAGGCAAAGGTTTTGGATAAAGAAACACTGCAGGACAGCAGTGAAGGACCGAGTATCCCACACTCACCTGGAGCATACTCCAACACAGAGAACACTTCTCCCTTGGCACTGGTGAAGGTGACCCCAGGCTTGCCCCCACTCTGCTGGCAGAGCACTGGTGTCTCACTGGGCCACTCTGACCTCACTGGTGTCTGTGCCTCTGCTTTTTCTTCCTTCTTCTCTGTTTCTACCATGGCTTCCATCTTTTCCTCCTCAGCAATAGCCACATTATCCAAGGTCTTCTTTAGATTTTCCTGTAGCTTTTTAATATCGTCCAAAAACTTCTTCTCCCGAGTGGGTTTTTCCAGTTCCACAGTTGGGGAGGTGGGAGAGCCAGTCAGCAGCTGCTCCACAGTCATATTTTTCAGGCTTTCCAAGATCTTGATGGCCTCCTTTAGTTCCCGGAAGCTCTTTGGGGCTCCATCCTTGCCAGCTTTGTCTGTAGCAAGATCTGCAACTGCCATAGCCACAGCTCCCTGGACTTGTTCTTCTACTTTTTTCACCTCCTCTGCTGCTGGTTCCTCAGGCTCAAAGTCCTCAATTTTTGGGTGGTCATCTTCCATGAGGCCATTATCTGTCTCCCAGCTGTCACTTTCATCCTCCCACTCCGAGGACGCCCCGCTGGTGCTGCCGTCGACAGAATCGTAGTCGGACTCCTCGATTTCTGATTCAATATTGTACAAGTGCTAAAGGAGAGCAGAGTTACACCAGACTTAGGCTGAAGCACGGTTTTAGTTGTTTTTAAAAGCAAGTCATGAAAAAGGAGTTTCCATCTGGGATTGGTTGGGCTGTTTCAACCCATTCCATCTATACTGGCACAGATTATGAAACCACACAGCTCCATCCTCCACTTCTCCAACTATGGCCTTGGGGGTAAAACTAGGGCAAGTTCTAGGTGGGCTGCAGTCCTCCCAGTGTCTAGGATCCAGCCCTGGAGAGCAGGCAGCTGCCCCACAGCTACCTGGATGCTCCAGGGTTTCAGAACACAGAGCTCAGAAGGTATTTGCTATCGTGTGAGGAGTTGGTATTTCTGGTCCTGCTTCTGCACCAGCAACTGTGTTGGCACAGAGCCCTGGTTTGGCTGCCTCCACACTCTGTCCTTCCACAGAGACAATGCTGGAACCAGCCACACATTCCCACAGAGCTTTCCTCTCCTGTGGCACACAATACTTGCCAACAGAGCCTCGCTAGGCTGCTTTAGCTGTTGTATGTGGCTACTGCTTAAAATTCAGCTGGGACAATGGAGCCTCACCCAAGTTGCTGAATAAGCTCTTACATAAAACGTTCTCTTCCCTCTCACTACTGGAAGCTGAACACATCCCCACTCCATCCAACCTCACCTCCTACAACCTGCTTTTGCACATGCTGTGTCTCAGGAGGTCTCTCTGCAGAGGTTTACAGACCTCCTCCAGCTATAAGCACCAACACAGAACCAGGGGAGCAAGAACACCTTTACAGGGCTGTGTCTGCAGTCACGAGATGGGAGCATTTAATCCACAAGCTTCTGACACTTGAGTGACAGCCCAAGAATCCTCTTGATCTTGCAAGGTATAACCCCAGAGGCTAAAGCACATGGACCCTCAGTCATCTTGTCAAAGCCTTCAACTGAACCAGCACTGTTGAGCCAGTCTGTGCCACCCAGAGAAAGGCAGCCAGCAGAGGTTAGCTGGGTTCAACACAAGTGACTGCAGGCAGGAAAAGCCATCAAAACTCACTGCCCTCAAAGCTAATCCAAATCTGAGTCGGAAAGTTAATTAGCCAGTTATGCCATCTTTATTTTTAGAGCTGTGAAAAAGCACCCAGACAGCTCGTCTCTGGGCACATGGTCAGGCATTGATAAATCATGGTTTTACCAACTGATAATTCATGCTCCTGACATTTCCCCAACTCCCATAATTACGCAGATGAGCGGAATCGAAGGGACTGGCGTGACACAGCAGGAGCTGCTGCAGAGCCCTGGCACTGCAGTGTGAGAACAGCCCTTTGTGGAGCATGCATCAGACCTCTGATTGTGCCTGTGATCCAAGCACATGTGACACCAGGGGGAAGGGAGACAGCAGCCTGCTTTGTACGCCCCAGTCCACTGCCATAGTGCAAGCATTGACTATTCTACTGTAATTAATGCAGAGCTGCTTGGTTTAAAAAAGAATCTTGCTCAAGTACTTTGTACTCGCTAAGGCATCTCTGCAGTGGAGGCAGTGGTTGCTCTGCCAGTGACAGAATGGGACTCAACAGATGCAGGTTGTCTTGTATCTTTAGGCTGTCTGCCTTCATTCCAGGCAACAAGAAGAGAAGACATAGGATGAAACTGCATGGGGAGTTAACAAGTATGAGTACGAGACAGTACAACAAAAGCCTTAAAAGAACCCAAGACAAATCATCAGGGTGCAGTGGATTAGCAGTGTGGCTGTATCTGTATTTTTCAGCTTGCACTCCCCTTTCCCTCCCTGCCCTGGGATAAGATTTGAGTCTGATCCCTAGGTTAGCTAAGGTGACAATTTGTGGCTCTGGCCCAGCTTGTGGAGGAATTTCTTCAGCCAAAAACCCCACTATGGTGCCATTTCACAAGAGAGACAGAACACGCAATCGTCTTTTTGGCAGTGCCCTGGTTGGGCAACGCACTAACCCAGGCTCCAGGCAGAACCCATGATCCCCGAGCTCTGCAAAGCACCAGGTGCTGGAGGCCAGGAGGACAGCTGTGGGCAGAGCTGGGAGCATGCAGTGGACTTGTGAAGGCAAAAAGAGCCTGCCCAGGCTTTCCTAATCACTAGATAAAAGTGTGACCAATCAGTTGCCCAGACCTCCTGACAAAAGAAGGATTTTCCTGCGCTAACAGAACTGGGAAGCCACCCCATCACAAGGGACTGCACCAATCAACGGAGCAAGAGCCCCTTACCCGGTGAATCTCTCTACTCAAAGGCTTTAAATCCAAGTCTTGTCACTCAGCTAAGAATTACAGGGATATTGGAGCTGGAACAGGACCTCACCTGAGGCAGAATGATAGTCTTGGAATTATCAGCCCACACCACTTCCACCTTACTGCTGACATCCACACGAGCCACCTGTCCAACCGAAGGCTGTGGAGACAAGAGCGGTTTTTATCAGTTCCTTTTCTTGCCCAAGCACTTCAGTGCAGAGCAGGAAGGATCTGAGAAACACATTCCCCAGCTGGAGAACCACCTAGAGCAACACTTGCATCCTACAGAAACCACACAACTCTGCCATGGAGGTGGGGAGAACTTCCCTCCCCAGGGAGCAGGAGGGCTGGTCTGGCAGGACATCCTGATCTCCAGGACCAGGGGCCTTTCAGTGCCAGCAAGGGGCAGGCCCTTCATGGAATGGGGGTGCCCTCTAGTGGGGTGCCCTCAGCCCCCCCAACACCCAGCACCAGGGGCTCCCCAGAGAGCACAGGCATGAACAGACAAGCCACAGTCATGCAGGGTGTGCAGCAAGGAGCACCTTGCCCTGCAGCAGGTTATTTAGGTCAGCTGAGCAGGCTGGAATGTGTTTTGTGCTGTAAGAGCCACACTACACCTTTTAACACTTTTTTAGGGTAGCAGGCTCAAAAGCTGGAGGTCTCTCCAGGGGTGTTTCCTCTACAATATAAATTGTTCCTTCTTCACCCAAGCAGATCAATCAGGTCAAGAAAATGAACATGTACATAGCTTAGATGAAAACCAGAACCCCAGCCTTCTGTTGCCAAGTGAAACCAGTTTCATGACAAATCCACCCTCATGGTTGCTCAGGAGCCCACAGAATATCCTTTTATTACAAGTTACTCTGAAATCCTAAGCAAGAGTTTCATGAAAAACCCTCAGGCGTATGTTCAGTTCTTGTCTCAGCTTCACTCTTGCTCTGCTGCACACTGTCATCAAGGTCAAAGGATTTCAAGGTTACATTTCCACCAGACAGAGATCTGATGTGTTGCTCGTGACAGCAGGGGACACCGATACAAAACTGTGAAGCTAGGGAGTTTAGGATGCCCACACGGGGCCTAAAGCCTTCCTATCAACTTTTCCAAGTGTCTCCACCACTACTTGCTGGCAATGTGGTCACGTCACTGTGGGCAGGACCCACCTCGTCCTCCTTGGCCGTGGCTCCGTCGGAGTTGCCGATGCGGATGACGATGTCGGTGGTGCGGAAGCGAAAGTCCGGGTGATCGGCGATGTCGTACACGCTCACATCCTCCTCCTCCCCGATCAGCTGCACCGAGACACAGCGCAACACGTCAGCCCCTGGAGGCTGCGCCGACCCCCAGAACACACCTGCGGCGCTTCAAAGCACTTTGTGTTTTATTTTGTCCCTTTTCAGCTGCTCCAACAGCCTGCAAGAGGCTGCTGCTGTCCCTTATTGTCACCTCATCCAGCAGCGTGTCAATCAAGGCACAACAATGAAGGGAAGCAGATATTCTGTCTCATCTGCTCACCCTCGCCTTTACCTCAGGGTCCACGTCACCATGACAAGGAGATGTGCAAGCACAGTGCTTTATTCCCTTCTCAACACCCACATTTCTCAAAGCAGTTCACTGGGGCCTACAGGGTAAGAGTTTACTTTTGAAATTATCCAAGGCAACGGGAAGTTTATGACCAAAAAAACTTGTAATTTAATGGGAAACATCTTTCCTTTGACTTCTCCTGGAAAAAGAGAGTTAGGAGCTCACAAATTGTGAGAAATAAGTGGAGCACAACCCCAGGCCAGACTCATATTCTGCTTCTGCATGTAAAGGGCCCTGCTCAGTTATGACAGTGCGGTCTGGCAGCCTAAGACAAAGCAGTGTTGAGTCCCCCTCTCACCTCCAGTCTATCAAGACTGTGGAAAATACAGTATTCCTACAAATCCCAAGGAAAAGGCATTAGGGTGACTATGGGGAATAGTACTATGGGCAGAGGCAAGCACAACAACATGCAATAGATTGATCCTCTTTCTGTGAACCACGCAAAGACATGGGGCAGAAAAATTCTTATAATGAACTCAATTGTCTGTGAAAACTTTAGCAAAACTCTTCATCCATACCAGAACCTGATGATACCATGGGATGTAAATTCTCTGCTTGGTCTCTGCTACCTCACACACATTGACAAATATGAAATGACATCACTTCTAGCTAAGTCTCCCAGGCCCATGAGCACTGTTCCCTTCCTCAAGGACACACAATCAACGCAGAGCAGCATCCCAGGTTTATCTGTGTTTATCTGTGAGGCTTGTGTTATTCTGTGGCTGCTTTCTCTTAGCTGGTTGCAGCAGGCACTGGCTCCTGCACTTACCTCCACATCATCTCCACTGGGTTTCAGCTTGAACCACTTCACCACACAGGTACGGCCAATGTGGTCCCCAGACTGCACCACTCCATATAACCCAGGATCCTGGGAGCTCTGAGCTTTTGGTCACAATGGTAGGGAAGAAAACAGACAAATCAGGCAAAGGAGCACAGACTTTGCTCAGTGATTCAGGCTGTCAGCTCCTGGGCTCTCATGGCTGAAGCCTTCCATTTGTGAATGGCATGAGGAAAAACAGTTCTTCCTACACAGTGAAAATTGTTGCCAAACTAGAATGGTAGAGCTGGAGCTGATGGGTAACTTTAGTTTCCACAGACTACATATAACCCAGAAGACCAGTCAGACTATTACTCATCAGAAGTGGCCAGATAAAACAGCCTCTATTTATGCTAAGCCAGCTTTCCTGCTTCCCAGCCTGAGCGTCTTCTGCTCCCCACTGCTGAGGGTCTACCCCTGCTAGAAAAGGAGCTGAGAGCCAGATGGTGGCATCAATATTTCATATCCAAAAGCTGTAAGTCTCCTTGAACTTGTCCCATGGCCCTCACTAGCATCACCAACTGGTTCGGTGAAGAGAAGGGATTCAAGAAGATGCCTCTGGATCCCAAAATTCCCCATGAAAGAAATGTAAGGGTCATGACAGATCAGCCATACAGAGAAAGCAGCCCGAGGTGAGCTGTTTCTTTCTCCCCTCATTCTGTGAGAGAGCTCAGAGGTGTTGACCCTTTCAAGGTGGGCAACCCCTGCTCTGCAGAAATACTGAAAATCCTAGTTCAGTTCCTTGGCATTTATTCCTTCCCCATCCTTCCTGTCATCATAGTTCAACTTTGGTATGCCAATAATGGTTCTCTGCTGCCATTCCTGCCAAGTCAGCTGAATCACTGCTGTCCCTGTCAGGTGCCCACCTCAGCTGAGCCCTGACAGCTACAGAGCACATTAGGGGATCCAGACTGAACAACAGTTTGCAATTAAGAGCACTGTTTTGACATCCAATACCTCTTTTGTCCACCACAAAATCGCCGGGGCAGAACTCGTTGTTGTCCAGATGATGGACAGGGATCAGCTCGTTGGAGCGGATGTTCGTCTCCACGGTGCCATCCTGCCACATCACGTCAGCTGAAGTCATTGTGGTCACCACTTCCACAGCAACCCTGGCAGCACAGAAAGGCAGTGAGTTACCAAAGGGAATATCAGGGATCGGGATGGACCTCAGCAACACAAAGGTACGTGGATCAGCAGGCTGGGAAGCAAGTCAGGAAACCCCATGTAAAGCCCATGGAGCAGTTACACAGCAGGCTTTGTTTTGATGGGTTCCCCACCCCTGCAGATGTTACACTGCTGAAGGAGGAATGACTGTCCAGGGAGCTCCTGCTGAGCTCACTTCTATCCCTACAGAGGCAAATTAACATCTACCAGCACCCACTTTCTGCCCCTGACAGAAGCATGACAGGAGCTTCAAATAGTCTGAAACTTGAGATCTTCTCCACTGGAGCACCTTCCAGCCTGACAGCTCTGAGGAGTCTTTGAAACTAGAAGAACACATGACTAGAAAGATAAATCATCACAGCCCTTCCAGAGAGGAAAAAAAAAAAAACAAAAAGAAAAGAGGCAACACATTGAATGTGGGTAAAGTAAAAGGATTTTGTTTAAAAGAGAAAAGTGTCCTTCCCAGTGGTTTAAACACACATATGTGTCTCTGCAGCTCAGAAATTAAACCCAAACATGCCACAGTGGACCACATGCTGGTTCTCTGCTGTAGGGCTTGACAGGGATGCCTGAGGAGGCAAAGTGCTTGGGGCAAGAGGGACAGCCTAGCTGGACACTCTTCTAATGAGCCCTCCACTAATTTAATTTCTCGTACAGCACAGAACAAACCAAATCCCATGCTGACTTTAAATCTTCCCTTTACTTTGCTGGCCAGGCCTTCCAGAATAACACAAGTGCTGGATTTATGTTCGTTTCAGAATCAAATCAGAAAGAAGATACAATAGGCAAATACAGCTGTTTGCCCCCAGCTCTGCTTTTATGAATGTCAGAGAAATACTTTTAAGCGGAAACAAGATTAAGTTTTTAGTAGGGCTAGCAGTCGTCAGCAGAAATTATCAGAGAAGGGTCTGTAACAGGCCAAGAGTGTGTGTGACATGCAACAAGATGGTTTCTGCGGGACACAGGACATGCAGGTGAGGATAGGAGTGGAAAAGCTGAGTAAGGAAATGAGGCAGTCTTGTCTGCAGTAGTCTATGTGGCTTCAAACAAAAATCAAGACTTGATGTTAATAAAAATCCCTGTATACCCTCACTAAAAGATATCCAGCAGTCTGCATGCTGCACAGAGAGCTGCAGCAGGTCACTCACTGATGGCAAAGCCACATGCTGAGCTGGCCCCTGCAGCCAGAGCTGCCCAGGAGCTGACACATCACATGTGGTGACCAAGTGCAGGCAGCCCAAGCGCTCGGCGTTTCTCAGCAGTGCCTGGCAGAACATCTCTGATGGCCTCAGCAGCTCAGAGGAATATTCCACAGCACTGGCCCCTCACACTGAGCTGGACCCAGCTGCCACATGCACCCTTCACAGCATCAGCTGGGGGCTCTCAGTCTGTGCTGAAAAAGCCTCTGTTTCCTACTCTCTGTGTCACGGTTGTCTCTGCATCTCCTTGTATGGAGCTGCCCAGATCCAGCACCAGAATTTCTTGGGGCTGCCACAGGGATTTCTCCCCACTGCCTGTAAGGTGCAGGGAGCTACCAGGTGCTCTAGCTAAGCTCTCCTTAGCAAAACCTTCAGTAAAACAGAGACACTCAGTGGGGGAGTGAGACATGAGGAATGAACCCAGGATCCGTTCCCAGGAACTCTATCACACACTCCCATTTTTTCTCTCACTTGGATACTGCTCTGCTGGGCACTGTGACCTTCAAATCTAATTTCTTCAGAACCCACAAGGACTACAGGAACCACTCCCCTTGCATACAGGCAAAGCGAAATACCTACACGAAATGCAAATGAAGTTCATGACATTCTCAAACTACTGGATCCCTTGAATACTGATAATGTCACTTTCCTGGGAGAATTCTCTCACACGTTCTCTTGCACCAGTTGATGCAGGATCTGTACACAACTAAGCAGCCCAGGGAAGCCAACAGACAGGCAGACCACTTGTCAGATGTCCTTGCATCCCATGAAAACAGTTTAAACACTCCTAAATTAAAGGCAAAAGCTGCTGAGATCCAGTTTTATCTAGAAATGGGCAGATCCATGCAGTGCTCCCTTTCCCAAGCTATTGAAATTAATTCCTTCAAGGCTCTCAAGGAGTGCAATTTATTAATTAAAAAACTCTAATATTAAAAAGTATACTGCTGGCAAAAATTGCAGATCTCTGCAGAGCAGGGTGAGGATAACAGAGACCACAGCAGCACCACCACCTGCCAGCCCAGAGCTCTGTGCTGTTCTGGAGACAGCTCTCTAGGATAAGCTGTCCATTCCTAGCATGGTCTGTCCTCAGCCTCTCTGCAGCAGCTGCCAATAAGGTAACCAATTAGTGTCATGCTTAAGCTGTGTGATCTTTATTCACCTCTTTCCCTGCACACAGAGCCTAGCACAGCACAGATATGCTGTCGATGCCCTGAGGCACAGCTGAAATGGAATAGCATCAGTGTCACGTCACGTGGCCCCAATTTCATCAGAAGCTGGACTGAGACCAAGCTGATTCCACTCAGGCCACTGCACAGTCATCACAAGATAATCGCTGGCAGTTACTACCAGGTGGTGCCCAAACTCACCATCATCCTGCACCCGAGTTCAGGTGGTGCTTTACATCAGAGCACTTGGGTAAGGGAGATTTTGGCAATTACACGTGGGTGTGGAAGTGCAGCTCACCTGTCTCCCGGCTTAAACTCTCGTGAAACCTTGGTCTTCTTCTTCTTGTGCTTCCTCTTCAAGTTTTTGATGGAAAGAGGGATGCTCTTCTTGCGGCAGGTGCCGCTGCCACTCTGGGATGAGGCGGTGGAGCTAGCAGAAGAGGTGACAGAACTGGTGTCATCAGTGTCATCAGCTGCCTCATCGTCAGCATCCTGCTCCATGGACTGAAGCCGGTAGTCAGGCAGCCCTTCATCCTTCAGGAGAAAGGGAGGCTGCTGTTGCTGCCGCGCTGCTGCTCCCCCTTTCTCCTTCCCGGTTTCTTCAGGCTGCTCCTCCTTTCTCTCCCCGGGACTTGGTGCACTGTTGGAAGAGTCATCCAGCTCACACTTGGATTCGGGCTTGAGCTCTTCTGATTTTTGGTCAGCAGCTGCAGCAGATTCTTTGTCAGGGGCTTCACTGGCACCCTGAGACTCCGGAGAGCATGACATGATCTTCACAATCTGCTTCTTCAGCAGCCGCCTCACCTGGAGAGAGCAGACGTGGGTCAGAGCTGGGCCTGGACACTCAGCAGGCTGCCAGCCAGCCTGGGGAATGCTCAGCTTTGTGCACCCATGGGGCTCTGCACATTTCACCTGCACCAGAGTACTCTGCAAACCAGCATTTCACACCGCTCTGCTCAGGAGCAGCACTGCACTAGCCCAAGGAAAGTGAGCTTTGCTCCTTCAGCTCATTTTAAGCACGTTCTGAACTGTTTTGTTAGGGGAGGTCACAAGAAGCTGCACAAGTTAATCTATGTAACAGGCACAGCCATGCAGGGAGGTCACTATCTACACACTGATGACATCCTGTTATTCTAGGAACACCATGGCTCCACAGCCAGCAGGTACAGACCAGGCATGACTCACTTGGCCTAGGAAGCAAAAACAACTTCCTTGTTTCACCACAGCCAAGGATTTAACTGAACATTTCAGCTCCATGAGAATGCTAAGGAAAACAACATATTTTTAAGTCCCAGCTGTCAGAGCACACTTGATCCCTGCAAGATGACATCTCTATGTTGAGGCCCTGTTTATGTTCTCTCAAGGTGTTAGCTGCCTGCTTCACCCAGTGCAGTCAGACTGCTCCACAAGGTGACTTCCCTGCTGGCAACAACAAGCCATTACTCTTCACAACCACTTCAGGAGTCACATTTCAGACCACATGACTACCAGGAAGATCTCTGCTTTAAAAGCCACAGTGACCAGAAATGCTTAGAGAAGTCAACGCCTCCCTCGACCCCTCAACTCACCTTTTTGGCAACTGACCCTTCGCCCAGGACACAGTTCCTCTCGGGACATTCACAGGTGATTTTTGCAGGTTCCACTTTGTCTGGGAACACGTAGAGGCACCTTTCCCCAAGCTGCCTTTGGGCATGGTCAAAGCACCCCAGACGCTTTACCCTGGCAGAACAGGAAAGCCATGAGCACGGAACAGTAACAGGACCCAGCAGTGCCCACGGCCTTCACAAGGCTGGCATGGCCTCACACCAACAGTGCTGCTTCAGGGGTGGCACAACACCACACCAAATCATTTCCAGGCACACAATTCTAAAGGAGAAGCAGGAATCTCACCAGGGACTAGGTGGGGATACAAAGGGTTTGCATGGGACACAAGTCACTCCTCTCCCTGGAGCTGCCCTCTTCCCCCCCGAGAGAGCTGCCAAGAGATATTTGGGGGTTTTTGCTGTCATTTGAGAGCACATGAGCTCCAGGCAGGACCCACACTGACAGTGCTGTTGCTCGCCTGACTTGTGTTTTGAGCTTTCCCAGCCCATTCTGGCAGCTGCAGCCTGCAGAGGGCACCAGTTACTGCCTCAGCACCAGCCTGGGCTGCAGCCGCACCCCTGAGCCCCACCCCAGCCCCACCCCTGACACACACAGAGATGCAGCCTGCTCCAAGCAGGAGTGAAAGGACAAGGGAAGGAGGAAGCTGCTGCCAGACACCACTCTATGCACCTGTCAGCTGGAGGGAACTTAGCATTAGTGGGACGCTTGCCCTCGTGCTGGTAACTCAAGTGTCTGCTAAACTAATTTGGAAGTTGTGATCTCGCATTTTTGAAGCTCTGGGAAATGCAGGCATACAACATGGAAAAAAACCCACTGGAAACAGCAGCATTGTGTCTCTCCACTTGGTAGGCCTGTCACCCACAGCCTGTGCACAGCCCGGGTGCTGGGAGTGAAAAGGGATTTTCAAGGGATCTCACCTGGACAGCTTGTCCTGGCTGATTATCGAGGGAGGGGGGCTCACACTGTCAGTACCTCCAGGACAAAAGCTTTTAGTGATCCAAGTAACCTTTAGTTCTACCACTTGTACCTACAATGCAATGACAGAAAAGGCAATTTAACTTTTCAGAGACTTTCACAGACCAGTGTCTCAGATCTGAAAGTTTTCACACAGGAAAGTGGCAAACCTGCTTTTATCATTTAATATGGGCAAGAACAGTTTCACCGCGTCCAGGACAACTACAGTGCCCCCACAGCCTGACTCCTGACAATGCAGACATTCTACAGCTTTTAGCTTCAAGGAAAGACAAGTGGCTTGGGAAGGAAGCTATGGTACATATAGATCAGCAGTCCAATGTCACAAAGAAATATGGTAATGGATTTGGAGCTGCTCCTTCTTTAAGCAAAGAGTCAGCAATATTTCTCCCCTTTTGGACAGCATGCAGCATTAAGTTTCAATAGATGTGCTCCTACTACCCTAATGATCAGCAGTACTGCCCTCTGAGTGTACTGACACGTGATCACTTTACAGGGTTCCATCAGGAACCCTTGCTAGGATGCTCAAAAGTCCTGCCAGTGCCCAATGAGAAATTTGTCACCACAGCCACAGCACATTTGCTCTTGGGAGGTTACCGTGGCAAGCTGACTCTGCTTTAAACAGCCAGCCTGGGACCGCGCTCGGCAGAAGGTGGCCATGTGTCAGGGTGTCAATCCTCACCTCTTCCACCACCACTCTGAACTTGCTCTTCGTGCTCAGAACAGGCTTCACACCCGAGAGCCACTGCACACTGGAAAACACTTTAGATGGCCCGATGAGGACTTGTCCAGGATAAAAGCCATATGAATCATCAAAGAAGAGACCCTGTGGGGGAAATGGAAGGGAGAAAAGCAGCATAAAGGACTCCAAGATTTAATATTCCAGCATTTCCCTTCCATCTTTTGTGACCAGTAAAATTAACTATAAAGGTAAAGTCTGCAAGATGCCCATCTCCTGTAGCTCTCCTGAAGGCAGCCTAGCAGTTCCTTTAGCAACCTGCTCTGTCACACATCCATACAGGACCAGGACTTGGTGCAGGCGAAGCAAAGATACTTGCAAGAAACAAAAGATGCATATTTCCACACAGAGGTTCTCAGTAACAAGGTAGCCAAGGTCAGCCGGGCAAGGACATCTATCTCTTCTCCATGCTCTAATTCAAGCACCTCCAGCTTTCAGAGGCAGATGATGTGTGCCTTCACTCCTCTGTTTGTCAAATTAAGTGTGTGAGTATTATTCCTGTCTCAGGTGGATTAGTTAATATGACAGCTCTTTGAAAACAAAAACAGGTCAGTAAACACAACAACTGCTTTCCTAGAACTCCTTCCCACTGATAGTGAGATTCAGTGTGGGGGTGGACAGAGCAGTTTAGGGTAGATAAA
Organism: Dicrurus megarhynchus; assembly: GCA_013399195.1. Classification (NCBI taxonomy): domain Eukaryota; kingdom Metazoa; phylum Chordata; class Aves; order Passeriformes; family Dicruridae; genus Dicrurus; species Dicrurus megarhynchus. The sequence continues at coordinate 69,243 of VXAD01012891.1, read as the reverse complement.
ATACTGAGTACAAAACTGCATAGAGTCTTGTACTTTGTCAGAAGGGATAAGAGCCGTGTGACAAGATCTAAGTCAGGAGAGCATCTAACACGCAGCAATTCTGAGCACAGCATCAAGAGTAACGCTGGAGACAGCCTGTGATTCAGCCCAAACTGTGACTCCCCAGGGGCCTATGTACACTTTAAAGGCAGCCTGACTCAAAACAAGCCATCTCAAAATTGGGTAACCAGAAGCTGAATGTTGCTACGACATCTATTTAGTGAGCAGAAAACCCACTGCACAACCCCAAGTAGCAGAGACTGAGGTACTGGAGAATATTGAGCGACAGACCACTCCTTTTCTGTTCAAAACCAGAAAACCACAGCAGCACATCCTATTGAACTGCTTTTCCATTTACTCTTCAACAAGCTGGCATCAAGTTTTAGCAGAAGTGCAGTTTTAGATCAAAGGGACCTTTGCTTTGAAGGCTGGGAAGGAGAAGAGCTCAGTGCTTTGCTAGTTCCTAAGGATCACACGTCATCCTCCGTCATCACCCAACACTGCTGCCAGGAGTGCAGCAAGGCCCTTTGGAAGAACAAGCAAGCTGTCATCAGCCTTTGAAGGTGAGAGAGGTTAGATCCCACCACACAGAAAACTGTTTTACCCAAAAGCCAGCAAAACCTTCCCTGCCACGTGATCTGGAAAAAGCCAGTATGGTGGCAGGTCTCCATTCAGAGCATGCCATGGACTGCAGTAACAAGAGACATTCTTTTACGTGACCTGAAAACCTGCTTCTAGCAGAACACCTGTTAAACAAAATGCCTTTTTCCAGAAGAGGAACAGTTTTTGAAAGCAGTAAATGGAGTAAGAGCCTTTAGAAGCATGTGCAGATAGAAGGACGAGTGAATGAACTGCCTCCACACCAGCCATCTGACAGCGTGTTACACAAGTTGTTTACAAAGAAATCAGCTGGATGTATTAACTGTAATACCTCCTCAAAACCTGCTCATTACTAACATCACCTTTAAACTGTTACTGTAAGTGATACACCATTTAATTCTTAGGATTAATAAATGACTACGAATTTTGCCTTCTCCCTCCCTCCTGCACAAAAAAGTTTCCAAGACAAAGTTGATCAGAAGGACTCTCAGGAGAGCCAGCAGCTCACCGAGTCACTGACGTGGGGACAAACGTCATACAGCTTGGCTCCATCTTCCGTGCTCATGGAACACCTGGAAAGCAGACAGGAGACAGGCAGTCACATTCCCAGAGCCATCCACCCCAAAAGCAATCAGCACCCGAGGGACTGACACTGCCTGAGCACGTCTGGCCATGCACCCAGCAGCCTATCACTGAGCTTTTATGGTCCAGAGAAAAACTGGTTATAGACAAGCTGTAAAAGCATTAAAGGTATCTAAAGGTCTCATTAAGCATGTAAAAAACCAAGCTAAGTAACAGGCTGGGTGCTGGACAAGATCTGTCTGCTGCAAAGGTCCCATTTGTTACTCACACCGTGCAGGGAACTAAAGGCAATTTGGGCATATTTTCTTCTCTAATAGCTTCATTTCCAGAGTGAGTTCCAGTGGCATTTCAAACGATTCATTAGGAAGAGGTTTTGCAAACAGTTACCTCACTTTACACAGCTGTGCAGGAGCTGGTACAAGATTCCAAGCAAGGTTTTAAATTGCACCAGTAACTGCAGGCATTACAGATAGAGATGTGTGGCTATTTTTCACTCCTAGTTTTAACACACACCTAAGAACCTTCCAGCCTGGGTTAACTGCACAGTAACACAGTCAAACTCTCAAATGCATCCACCAATCATCTCACATTACTCACTTCTCTTAGACAGACTCAAAGCTGGCTGCAGGATTGTGGATTTGACTGTTGTGTTTTAAACATCAATGTCAACACTCAATTTACAAGACAGATGGGTTATTCCCCAGCTGCCAGGCCCATGTGCCTCTTGGCCCTCCACTGGTTCCTTCCTTCCCTTGCATCAAGAGTTTGCTGGATAAGACAGGCCACAGTAGCAGAGTGGATGTAGTGAATTCGTAAGGGTTAGCACACAAGTCACTGTCTCACATGCAAGAGGAACAGAATTCAGATCCTTCTGCTGGCTTTGCAGAAATTTCACCATATATTTCTTCCAATATCTCTGGTTAAATCTTTCTCTAGACTTTGGATTGTGTTTTCATTCATAAAAAATTCAGTGAAAAAGCAAAGCTGTTCTATCTTGGGCTGTTTTTTCATCTTTGATAAAAACCACTAGCCTGCAAGTTTCCACAATTTCACTGGCCCTTTTTTAAGGTAAGAATTCCCCCTGCAGCTCAGTGAAGTTATGCTCTCCTACTGAGAAGTAGTCTGGAACAACCACCCATCTTAAACAGCTACTTCTGCAGAGGAGAAGCACAGTTTAAAGACCACTGTGCTTTAGTTCTGGAGCACTGATCTGCTGGGATTGAAAAAAATTGTCACCTTTCAGACTACAGCTTTTCCAGAGGGCTGTCAAGGAATTTCAGTGTTTTAAGAGAAAGATGTATTCTCTTGCTCTACATCTGAAGATTATGCAAGCAGATAACTTATCACTACGTAAATGAAGTCCAAACTCTTTCTTGTTCTCATAAAACAGATCAGGAATGTGAAAGCCAGGGGGAACAGTCTTCCACGGGAAGGAGAGAAGTACCTGGCACCATTAGAGAGCTTGAGGATAACTTGGTTCTTCAAATCATAGACCTTGCCCAGCCAGCAGTCATAGGCTATGTAGTCACCATACATGAAAGGCTGTGATGAAAACAGGAAACAAAACTTTATAAATATCAGTTGTTGTAGCTGGAGCCAATTTTCATCACTAAGACTAATTTTTCATCCCAGAGGAGCTCACATCCTACTGTCTTCCCGCAGGCTGCAACTTGGGATGAATTACGACATTTCTGCTCTTTACTCCCAAATTATCTCAGAGGAAAAAGAACAATGAAATCCTACCCCACCTGGTCTCTGGAAATCACCTACCCACTCAAAGAGGGAACCAGATACATTAGAGACTGTTCCAGCTTAACAGAAACCTGCTTGACTCATCTCAGCATTTTTATAGCCTGTTTAGACAGCAGTGGTGTCGCAGCTCAGCAGCTCTGGGCCACGGCCATGGGCTGCCCCGGTCAGGTTGCTACACCAGCTTTCCACACTCAGTGCAGGAGTTCTCACACAATTTAATGTCAGTCTAGCCCTTCAAAACAATTTGGTCTCAGCAATGTGATGAGAAACACAGAACAGATGGGGAGATGAGGAGATGCTGCATCATCTTCTCCCAGGGAGGCTGCTTGCAGCAAGTTTAAAATAAAACCAAACCGCAGATGCATCTTGCACAACATGGATGCTTTGCCTTCAAGACAGATTTGAAGTACAGCAGCATCCCTCCAAACCACCAAGCCCTGGCTCCCATGTGTATTTTGGCTGTGTTCTCACCCAGATATGCTGCAGGTCTTTGCTGTTGACAGGGTAAAGGATGCAGTTGGTTCCCACCAGCTTCACAGCACACTCGATGTTGACGTCGATTACAGTTCCACACTGACTGTCCTGAAAACACAAAAGGGAAAAAGGGTTTGTTACCTAGAGAAGGTCCTACATACAAGTGTACATGTTTTGTGTAGAAGTCTTAAGTGGAGAGAAAAATAAACTTAAAAATTAAACCCCCTCTTACCCTTCAGGTCCTTGTTCTGCAAGGGCATTTCACAAAACACTGTGTGAGAGCTCAGAAGGTGAGATCACTATTACAGACCTCTACAGTTTTCTTCCCAGTTAGAAGTCTTTCAGTTAGAATTTGAAATGGCTGCTAAAGCAGAAAGTCCTGCACCTGGTCAAATAAGACCTTACTAAATCAGGTGATTAGTATTTACTTGCTTTAAAATCTGCCTGGCTCCCTGCTCTGTTCAACTGAGTGAATCTCTGCAGCTCCACAGGACCAATGTGCAGGTACTGAGTCAGCAAAGGAAGGGGTAGATCAGCAACAAAACAGAAATTCTTTAAAGCTGTTGTGACTTTAACTCACATAATTTTGCAGGACATTATAAATGGCCTTTATCTTATGCCATACTGAAAAAAAAAAAAATCTGGCACCTTTGGTCAAATTTCAAGGTTTGCAGCCAGATAATTTGCAGTTGGTCTAATTATAAGATGGTTTGTCATTATCTCCCTCACTTTTTAACGAAGTTTTCATCTTTTTTGTCCCAAAGAAAAGAAGGCATGCTGTCAGGAGCCTTCTGGGGGCAGCTTGGCAGGGAGCACACAATGTGCACGTTGCTCACACATATGGTGGAGGCCTGCAAGGAAGGGCTGCTAACCCAAACACTGTCAAAGGCAGCAGCTGCCCTGGCCTCCTGACAGCTGGGACAATCGATATTCTTATTTATTAAAGACCACAAGTCCATTATCAAAGCTGACTGAGGGCCAGCATGACAAATGCCCTGGTATGAGCTGCCCTTATCTCAAACATCAAGGTCTCTGCTCCAGCAGGGCTTGAGCACAACACTCAAAGGGCTTATACCCTGCAAGAAGTGGATTTGTTTGCTCAGTTCTGTTCTTTCAATCCCAGGAAATGTTTAGTCGAGGCTTTCACTCAGAGCCCTGGGCAGCCCTTGTGGGAGTTCAGAAGTTTGCTGGTGCTCACCTCATTCCATTTCATCTTGAGGACTGGCAGTTGCAGCAAAGACAGTCCGGGGTGATTCCTGGACAGACTGCTCAGCCCTTTTGGCTGGCTTGCTTTCCACCTGCCTGCTGCTGGTTCTCTCCTCACACCGCACCAGCCCAGTGCTCTGCAGCCCCAAGGCTCCCAAGGCAATGGATCAGGAGAGGGGGACCTGCCCCAGGTTGAGCTGTGCCAGCACAGCCAGGAGGGCAGGGAGAGCCAGGATGGCAGACCCCAAAGCAGCAGGGGCTCATTCCCTCCAGCTGCTCCACATATCACTCCCATTCCTTTCCAGAAGGGCTGGGAAGCAAAGGGAGCCTTTCCCAGCTTCAGCTCCATCACAACAGACTGCAGCTAAGCTTGCTGCCTGCATAGGCTGCCAGGAAAGAGCCCAGCAGAGCTGTACCATCACTCTCACCTGAAAAGGGTTGGCCAGAACTACATTGGTTTCACAACAGCTGCTGCCAGCACGATTTGAGCCGTGGGATGAGTGAGGCCTGCTCAGAAGTGGCACCTGCTCAACAAACCCACAGCTTCTGCAGGCTACAGCACAGCCACCTGCCCTGCTTTTCCTCCAGATTAAGCTAAAATAAGTATACCCACACCATCCTCTGTCTGTGCTTTGCAGTTCAGGCCCTGTGTTTTAGACTGTTTGTTAGCCAGAACCAAAAAACACTCAAGAAGCAAATTCCTTGCCCTGCACTGTGCATTTCAGAATTAATTTTTCCTTTATCAGCAGCCAACATGACAGCAGCTCTGAGACATGATACAATCCAACACCTGTGATTTCTGTCTCTTGGTCTAAAATCCCTTTAATGGATGGTGAAAGTATAGCAAGCAATAAAACCAGGACTGGAGTCACTGATGTACTCCAAGACCCTTCTGCCTGTTGAGTGAGTTTCCCCATGGAGAAGGTACCTGCACCACCCTAAAGGTGCCTCCCACCTAACACAATTGGGTACTATTAGTCATGGCCAAGAGCAACAGGTTTAGCTCAGCTCACTTCTCCTTCCAGTTATAAAATGCTCAAGCAAGTGCAGAGCCCTGTCTGTGGTTAGGAAAGCAAAAATCACTGTTGTGAGCAACCCCAAGACCTACAGGGCTGCTGAGTCACAGTTCTCCTCCCTCACGTGCCACTGAACCTTCCTTTATTATGAGTTTATTTATTTCCCTGTCACATGAAACATTAGCCTGTGACAGAGGAGGCAGATTTGCAGGCTGAGGGGTTCTGCTGAATCACTCTGAGTTTATAGCAGTGCTCAGCAGGGCAGTCCCAAAAAGAGACATTGCCAACTCGTCTCATCTTCCAGGGCAGGTGCTCAGCTGGGCACAGCTCAAACACACCCATCCTTTCATTAGCTGATCCCACTAAGGGAGGGGCCAAATGAAACCAGCTGACATTTCACAGTTCTGTTACAAAAATCCATTTCCATCAACCCCAACAGCAGAACTGGAAAAGGGAGGTGACTGAACTGAGTGAGGAGAGCTGATGGGTTCAAGCCCCACTCACTCCACAGTTAAGGGCACTCCCTAGACCTTCTTCCTGATTCTTCTGCTACCCTGACATCATGCACCACACTGAATATTTAAGCAGTGAATGGATTCCTTCCCCATCAGAGACAAAGCTTTAAGGCAGACCAGCAAACTCCCATCCCAGAGCACAGCAGCTCTGGAAACACAGCCTTCAATCCCGTATCTTCTACCTGCCATCCTTCTACTCTTTCCCTCAGCACTCTCTTTTCTAAGAAGAGGATCTTTACACCACCCTTATTCCTTTGTTTAAAACAGCATAGCCTGGCATCCATTGAAGCAACAAAATCCAGGTGTCTGACACATTACAGATCTACTTCTTACCTTTTCCCCAAATTAGCAGATCACCTGGAAAAATGAACTCTGCCACTTTCCTGCTTCTCATCCAGCTGGATTAGACTTTGAGGCCCAACTGCATTCAGTGAAAATGATCTCATTTCATGCATTTCCCCCCGAAGCAGTCTTTCCCCACACTCAGTGCTCGATGAGAAGCACATGGATTTGAGTCAGCTCTCCTCTCTTGAGGAACAGAGGATTTCGAGTCCTTCCCGGTCAAGGTTAAAACAAGCCCTAAGAGAGTGTGTTGAATACAGAATAAGTTCCACATTCTCCATTTGCCAGGCCAACTGGTGCAGGGCAACCATCCCACATCCTGAACTTGGCAGGCTGACACTTGCAGGTTTTCTACTTTAAACGCTCCAGTAATTTTTGGAATATATCTGTTAGCAGGTGAAGGTTCTCTTTGGGATAAAAGGGGTTTATTGTTTAATTTACCACTAACATTTAAAACATTTGAGGGTAAGGAAGTGTAAGTCATCCTCAGATTTTTTATGCTTTTTAACAGAGAGAAGAAATTGAGTTATAATCTCACCATTCCATCAATTTAAAAAATGAAGTTCCTGGCCACAAGGGTCAAGCAAATATCATTATTTAAACATGCAAACAGACAAAAAATGAATGTGCAAGACAACTGCTGGGTACGTATCTACCAAAACATGTGCAGCAAGCCAGGGGAGCCAATTTCTGCTCAAATGAGAATGGAAATAGCAAACAAAAGTAGCACATCCATGTTTGCCAAGAGGAGAACAACCTGCTGTCCTGAAAGCTTAAAATGACTTTAAGAAGCACTGGATAACAAACAATTTAGAGAGACAGGACTCAAAGTATCCCCCGGAGTGAGAAGAATATACTGAAGGCTCCAGCTGTGCCAGGTACAGCACTGTGAACAGCTGATAATTCCATTTTCTACTTGTTCATTGTTTTGGATTGGAACTCTTTCATAGAGCTGCAGTTTTAGAAAGGTATGTTGACTTCAGATTTCCATTTCAAACAACCATTAAATTTCTTAAGGAAATACTTTGCTTCAGCAATTTTCAAATTATCATTCAAGCCTTTCATTCCTTTTTTTTCTTTGTAAAATTCTGTGAAAAGGGGGTGGGTTTACTTTTATTAATTGACAAAAAAAGGCTTCATCTAAAAAAAACCCACAAAAACCCAAACAAGGCAACCAGGTCAGAGAATAGCCTTCTCTACCCCTGCACCAGGCTGCACACCATGTGGTGCAACTGCAGCAGTTAATGGCCAGCTGCTTCCTTCATCACAGCCTTGGTAGCCACATTGCTGGAAGCAAGTCAAGAGAAGATAGAGGCAAGCACATGGCAGGGCCATATGGCTCAGGGTTAGAGGTTAGCTCTGAGCCACAGCAAGAGACCACCAACCCTGCTGAGCTCCTAAAGAGAGCACGTCCCATCTGATCATTGATACTCAACCACCTCCCCAGTATTCCCCACACAAACTCCAAATCCACACATCTCTGATAGGCACAAGTGCCATACAACTACAACAGAGTGGCTGGGACATAAAACAGCATCCAGAAAGAGCAAAGGGAACAATTATCAGCTGCTGTTTAAGAACCAGCTTGCTTTCTGTCAACCTAGCTGTGTTGGATGCTCCAGCAGTGTTGGGTTTGCTGTATTTCTGGGAGAAGCTGGAAAAGATGCTGCTTACTGTAGACTGAGAGGTGTGTCTGAAAATATTCCCTTCAAGTTCTCCACCAGAGCACACAAAGAGGCAAAGGCAAGCAGCAGAACTGGGATCTGCCCCCACTCCAACCTCCCTGTTAAGTCTGGGAGAGCAGGTCCACAGTCCCCACATCTCAGAATGGATTAATGTAAAACTTTAAGAATGGCAGGGTAGACAGGCTTCTTGTCTCCTTCCCTGACCATGACTGGGACTGCTTGCTCAGGAGACCTTTGCAGATACCCAACTGTAGAGAGGCGGCCTTAGCAGAATTCCATTTTCACTGGATGCAGCTAAGTCTATCCAACAACCTAAAAATAGAACATGCTCAAAGCATTACCGTCCAGCTCCATTCAGGCAATTTGGCAAGTCCTAGAAATCCATGCAGCAGTATCACAATCAAAAAGGGGCAAAGAAAAAAAAGCACTTACACTGGAGCTCATGTGTCTGACCACATCTCGAGGGACCACTGAGCGATCTTCAAGCTTCAGCTAAGGAGAGAAAGAGAGATTGGCCTTAGTGACCTCCAGATGCTACTCAGTCAGAAATAACATGACAAATACAAATGCACAGCATCCCAACCCTCCGGACTGAGGCGGATTGCAGCAGAGGATTCTGAAGCGCTTCCATACACAGAGTTAATCCCCTTGGCACATTTGTAAAATCCGGCTGACAGATCTGACATCAGCAACCAGGGGATCCATCCACGACTGTGCTCTAAGTCAGCAGACACATCAAAAAGGGTGCAGACATTGACTCATTCAACCCCTCAAGTCTCCCTCTTCTCTTCCTCTGCACCATGCATCATTTCCTACCCACAACCAGTCTATGTAGTACAGAAGACACATCACACCACAGTTCTGCGTCTCATTCTGCACGCTTTTCACCCAAGATACTCCCAAATATCTGTGGAAAGCCTGTTTGGCCTGGGACACATAAGCAAGGTCCTGTACAGTAAGAAGTCTTGGCTGGCAGGGGAATAGGTGCCAAATCCACCGCAGCAAGCACTTGCCTTGAAAAAAAAAGGAAAAGAAGTGGCTGTTTCTGCACTTAAAAGCTCTCAGGTCCATGTACATAACAAAACATCAGTAAGACCATGGATGAAGTCAAAGCACTGCTTATTCCAGCTCCTGCTAAAGCACTTGCTGGCAAAGAGCTCATTCTGGCAACAAAGGATGTGGCTGGACCATCCTTCCTTACCCTAGAGCAGCTCACACAGACCTGTGGGCACCAGGAGTGTTACCAGAAAGGGAACGTATCACTTGATGACTCTCCAGTGATTAACCAAGTGATGCCCTTCCAGAAGTGGCCCTTCATGCAGCTGTTTCAATGGCCTCAAGACTACTTGTGGGCTATTTTATTAAGTGTTTTCAACAAGCTTAAAACTACAAAGTGCAGCTGCCACTGAATACACTGGAATGCTACACAAGGGATGATGTCCTAAGGGAGGCCACAAGACTGAATTCCAATTTCAGGCCTGCTCAGCCTCCCAGTAACTCAGCTAAAATCTCCCTCTGCTGAACAGGGAGAAGCCTCATCTGCATTTCAGTGGTCCAGAAGTTATTTGCATTGGTACATCACTCTGAGCCCTGCAAACACACTAATTACACACCCCGTGCTCTGGGAAGTGCCACATGAATGCACCATCAGGGACAGAGCCTCTCTCACATCTCACTTTCAGAGCCCACCGTGTCGCCACTGCTGCATTCCTGGCTTTTCCTTGTTCATCCCCAGCCTGAACTCCACTGTGCTTTGTCAGCATTTCATCCTAACCCACTCCCTGGCTTACAGCCTGCTTTACTAAATTCGACAAATCCATACTCCAAGAACAGGATCCGGAATCAAACCATAGGACCTGAGTATTTATCATCTTCTTGATTGCATTTTTCAGTAAGAGAGGAAGAGACCCAGCCAGCCAGGCTTTTAGACCCAACTTCTGGAGTCAGAACCACACTGCAGTGGGAAACCTGAAGCCCACAGCCCATTTCCAGATTGTAGAAGTGTTTTCACTGCCTCCCACATCCCACTGCGGTATATAGATAGACATCAATTTTTATACAGCTTTCCAAAATTATTTGTTAAAGTAAGTACTCTATAAGCAGCCTTTTAAAATCCAGAATCAGGCTGCAACATTCACATTCCAGTAAGTACTCAAGCGTGAGCAGCAGTTTGGGTATTGTAACTGAAGTTTTCTCACTGCACAGCACCAAGTGTACGATGATACTTTCATTTCAAAATGCATTAGGGCTTAAATTGATGCATTATGTTTCAACACATCACGGAGCCATACTGTTCCCTATGATGCAGCCTCTGAAGAACCCAGACTGTCAAGATGATTCGATGTTACCCAGCAGCAGCAGCAGCAATATCTCTGGCTTAGTCAACGCTGGTAAATCACAGACGCTGTAAATAAGCAGCATTCTCATTTTGTGATCCTTCCTCAATAATATAATCATACAAATTCTTCCCAAAGCAAAGTATAAAGCTTTCTCTACAGAGGGACTATATTTAACCTATTTTCAGGTCTCTTGGCTTTTAAAGGCAGCACAACTATTTTCAGCTTCATGTGCCAGACCCACCTGTCTCAGTCGCAAGGAAAAGCAAGCCAAGGAGTAGGCAGAACGCCAGCATCAACAATAAATACTTCACAGGTCTGCCCTGTCACAAAAGACTGTCAAAACCCACAAGAAATCCAACCAGAGTAAGCTGGAATGGCCGTCGATGAACACAACAGTTCAGTCATCCCCCCTGTCCTCTGTTACACCCAGAGCAATGCGATCATCAGCCGATGGACAGCCCCCTCCCTCAGCACTGAGGGAATTCTGTTGCAGAAGCACTTTTAAAATAGGTCCTCACAGCTCAGCTGCTATATTTACCTCTATTAAAGTCAGTATTAACATGGCTGAGTTTATGTTCTAACCACGTGCCTCAGTAAGAGCCCCAAGAATGAGAAATAGCAGTTTCCCAGAGATGCTCTGAGGAGTCCCATGCTCCCGTATGCCAAGCTGGGCTCCCTCCTCAAATGCAAGATGTGTTTTGTGTTGCCTTTTTAAAAAATAAATTCACAATTAGAAATGTTAAATAAGGCAAACCAAAGACACTCATCACTGCACACACATTTTACCCTGGTGAAGAGGGATGACACACCCTGCCTGGGGTTAGTTATGTTCCTTAGGGCCTTGACTGCAAAATGAAGTGGCAGAATACCTCCGGTCCCCTTTTATTTCCTTTGCTATTCAGATGCTTTCTTGGTGCTCAGCACTGAATCAGTGCCTGAGCTCCACAGCAAATTTACTCATCAAAAGGCACCAGCTGCAATCTGGAGAACACCTGATACTTCAGCAGGGTTGATGATGCTCTCAAACCACACACAGCAGGAGGGGTACACAAATTCTGATTTTCTGCATAGAGAACAAGAATCAACAAGACCATGTTCCCCTTCTCAGCTGAGTCATCTCACCTCAAATGAAATTAGGGAGCCATCAGGGCTCACACCTGGAACTGCGCAGACTGGGAGAGGACAGACATTTCCACTGAGCATGAACTCATTAAGCCTCAGGAGCTTTCTGCTTTCATCCACTTGCCTAATTTTTTATTACAAACTTGTCATTTGAAACAAAATCTTTGCAGTTTGGGTTTTGTTTGTTTAAATTAACAGCAGAGGTTGAGAGAGATGTCTGTGACAGAAAACTGGATCCTCACTTTAGTGAACAATTTGGCAGTGAGGTGTAAACATCCCTCCCTGGTCAGGGGTGGGCTGAAGTCCCACTGTAACTCCCTGGGTTTAACCTCTCAACTCCACTGAACATATGCAAGATATGGTGCCAATTTGCCTCTCCAACAACTCCCTTCTGACAAGGGCTCAAAACCAGAGCAATTTACTTTGATGATCTGGACTAGCCACCAGTGCCAAGTATTGTGGCAGGTAAATAAGCAACAATCACTGCTGAAGTTCACTGGCAAATAATATAGGAGTTGCTGAGACTGATATAGGGACAACTAGCCCTGGTTGGTGTGTATCCAAACAGAGTACTGGAGATACTCAGTAGTGGCATAAATCCCTGGTCACTCTCTGCATACTTAAAGCAGAGTTTAAATTCACTAATTAGCAATTCAGGTTTGCTTGTAACATCATTGGTACCCAAAAGTGGACAAAACCACTTCCACACTCCAGCTATACACACCAATAGCTCCAGCTATTGGTGTCACCATCCCCCAGAACATTTTATTCAACAAAAGAGAAAGGACAACACACTCATGCTTACTGCCAGCACATCCCTTCCTTTCCTATTCCCACACAGTTTCTTTTCTGCATGGGGCAGGAGTCTTGGTATTCCACTTTAGGAGAAACAGAAGGTGGTAATTCTGCCTGGAAACAGCATTTTGGTTTGCTACTGCCACACGGCACTTCAGGTAGGCAATGCTGTCACAGGAGGTAGGGATGGACAAACTGTCCCCTGCTCCAAACATCCCAAGAACAGAAGCTGGGAACAAGTTCAAACACAGAAGGGAACCTGAACGCATCAACCTGCAGTCCTTGGTTGGTCAGTCTCAAATATGCCAGGACACACCTTCTGCAGAGGCTCCCTCAGCTGCCTTCAGAGGAGCTGACTGCTTGCTCTACGTTGCAGGTCCAAACCACACTGGGACACCAGGAAAGATGGGAGACCTCGGCACTGTGACTCAACACTCAGCTACGCACGGATTTGGGAGCACACCTTTCACTTGGATCAGTCATGGTTTTACAGCCATGTTTCTGCTCAGCTGCCCAGCAACAGAGAGGACCCTGGCTGTGGGAGAGGGCACCTGATCCAGTATACAGGCTGCCAATGCCAACTCACAGTGTTAAAGTTCACACTCGGCCGGTGCTGTCTCAGATTCTGGAGCACAAGTCTGTAAGGAGCAGCTGAGGGAGATGGGGGGGCTCAGCCTTGAGGAAGGCAGGCTCAGGGGAGACCTTTTCCTTCTCCACAACTCCCTGATAGAAGCTGTGGCCAGGTGAGTGTCAGGCTCTTCTCCCAGGTAACCAGGCAAGAGGAAGCAGCCTCAGGAGAGCTTTAGACTGGATATTAGGAAAAATTTCTTCATCAAAAGGGCTGTCAAGCACTGGCACAGGCTGCCCAGGGCAGCAGCAGAGTCACCATCCCCTGGAGGGATTTAAAAGGTGTGCAGCTGTAGCACTTGAGGACATGATTTAGTGGTGGGCTTGACAGTGCTGGGTTGAACTCAAAGGTCTTTTCCAACCTAAAGAACTGCAATGTCTGACCAATAACAAATAAAATTTGCTCAAGGATGATAATGTGATCCCACAGCCTCTACCTCCAACGCAATCACTGTGGTGACAACATCACTTTCTATTCCAGACACATTCCGAATTCCATTCTCCAAAACAAGAGCTCTGGAAATAAGCTCGTACAGATGGAGGAGAAAAAGCAGCACACAGAGAGTGGTAACTGCTCATAAAAATGAGAATACAAGGCACCACAAAAAAAATGGAGGAAAGCACAATGCTGGAGATGAAACTCTGTATGTTGACCTGAACTGCTGTATGATGGTTGGTTTATCCAACTGAGTCAGAAGTGAATTATCTACTATGAAAGCTGCTTCTGCCTCTTGAGTTAAACGAGGACTTGGACAGCAGTGGCCACCACGAGGGCAGGGAGGCCAGGCTGTGACCTGCACAGACCTGTCACTTCTATTCACTCTGGGCTACTTGCCCATCTCACAGGTCCCAACCCTCCCCTTGTACATCTTGTGTAACTGATCTCATTTAAAGCACTGCCCCCAGGCTCTGTGTCTACAACTGTAAACAGAAAAAGTAAAAAAGAAGAAATTACTTGCAATTTTGTGAAGCTTATTTTGAAACCTCTCAATGAGACTAAGAGAGAAAGTGTTAGGGGAAAAATAATAATGCCTTTCAGATGTATTACCATTTTATGGCCTTTTTTTGAGTCAAGCCAAGGTTTTATCCATAGAAAACATGTCATGCTTGTCTTTTTGTGACAATGGACAAACATTGTGACGGAGGAGACATGAACTAGGTACCTGATTTCTGTCCAACATCAACAGTTAGAACTTTAGACTCACAGAGATGGAGGAGTTTTTTTTAACTGAACTGGAGAATTCTCCTGGCAAGTCCATATCTGAATCTGTTCTGGAGTTAAAAATTAATCCCCTCCCTGGGACATTCCTCCAGGGTCACCAGGACTGTCAGTGTCCTACAATCCCCATATAAGCATTTTTGTTTTGACGGACAGCACCTACTTGAGAGCTTGGAAGTTGCCATGGGAACTTGTAACATCAATGCTCAGAAGATGAAGAAAACCTACAGGTTAAGAGCAAACCACAGGGAAAACAACTACTGCAGCAACAGGTAACAAGGCACCACAGAGCTCTCCAAACCTCAGTACCACACTCCATAACCAGTTAAAGCTAAATCCAAATGTCTGGTGCTGGGAAAGGTAAAACCTTGCTTTGTTGTGCTGACAGACAGGCTCCTTGGGGGGATTTTGAAAGACCTGGACAGCCTCTCAGCACCTGAAACAGGACATGATGTACCGTAGCTCCCATGCCTGGTTTCTAAACCTGAAAGCAAAGAGATCCTTTTCTCCAGTCCTGAAGCTGTGACTTGGAAACCTCCACCAGATGCACTGGTTTGTGACTGGGATTACTGCCAGGCTCTTACTGGAGGTTAAGAGGGAACTCCTCCTTACTACATGAAGCAGCTCCTGGCCACCACCAGCTCCAGCCCCAGGCACTAGGAGAAAACAAAGCAGCTCCAGAGCTGCCTTGGCACTGGAATGGCTGTGGGATGTGTCCTCATGGAAGTGGGCAGGAGGGAGCACAACTGGCAGCAGCCAACACAACTCAGCATCCAACAATTCTTATTTTTTTAAGTGTAAGGTCTGAGTACACACCCAAATTCACTTCAGCTAAAACAGTAGTGTAGCAATCAACTCAACACAAGCTGTTTTTATTTTAAATCTAGATGAGGTGTCTAAAAAAGCAAGTCAGCTGTCCAAATATAGCATCGATACACCAAGTTAGATGACAAAGGTTCAGAAATTCAATGACCCAGAAGATCTGAAGCCAAGATATTTTAATATCTTTTCAGTATCAACACATCACCAATGGCATCACATCTTGGAAAAATATGTTCCATATCCAAAGTTCACTTCCCGTGAAAGACTTCTTTTACATTGATCAGCTTGCATGGCACATGAGCAGTTGTAAAAAGCAAGAGGAGAGAAGATAAAGCAACAGCAGAGAATCCCCTGGAAGCTCAGATTTGGTTCACATTGTGACATTTGAAGTGGCACATGTTGCTTCACTTTGAACTGGAGGTTTCCAACCATGCTGGGTTTTTATGGGAAAGAAAGATGGGAGAATGGGACAGAAGACAGAATACTAGAAACTTAAGACTCCTGAGAACTAAAATTCTACTACCCAGAAGAGCTGAACAATGAGCCACACAATACAGAGGGTTTTAAAAACAACCCTTGAGGGATGCAGCTGCAAAAATATTAAAATAAATCTTTTGCACTGATTGGTACAAAAATTCTGCCTATGACACCTCCTGGCTACTCCTACATGGCAAGCACAAGTAGTCTGTGGCTCTTCCAGACAAAAACTTCAAACTCTGCTGGAGACAGGAGGCTGTGGAGATTCCTGCATTACTTACAGAACTAAACCCTTCTGGAGCAAGGTCTCAGCTTTTGCCTGGACAAGTATTAAATGTCAGAGTGGTACGTGGCTTCCAACACCACCACAGAACACAGCTGGTCACTGCTCTGCCACATAACTCATACCTTTGATTCCTAGAATGGTTTGGGCTGGAAGGGACCTCAAAGACCATCTCGTTCCAACCCCCTTCCACTATCCCAAGTTGCTCCAAGCCCTGTCCAACCTGGCCTTAAACATGTCCAGGGATGGGGCAGCCACAGCTGCTCTGGGCAACCTGTAGACACATGGAGATTTTTACCCATTTTACTTTAGCATCATTCTGTATTTGCATAATATCATGATACTGCTTGTCATCTGAAAGCACTCAATCACAAAAGGAGAAAATATTTAAGAGTTACTTAGGAATTGCATCAGGAGATTAAAAAAATTGTTCAATATGAACAACTGAACTAACTCTCAAAAGCCTTGAGTGACTCAGGAACACACAGTTCCATCTGGTTTGGTCAAAGCAGGGGAAGGACAGCAAGCAGGATCTTTGTTTCCTGTATTCTGTGCAAGAGTCCAAAAGCTCGTTCAGGAGGCTGCTTTGGGCAGTGCAAAACACCCCTCTGTGAAAGGTCAGGTTGATGATTAACTTCAGGTACAGGAAGGACAGAACAGGGGTGAGCAGGGGGGTGCTAAAATGCTCCCCTGATCTGAAATAAATGCTTTAAAGCACTTCACAGAGGCTAAGATGAAACCAAGACAGCTTTGCATCGCAGCAGCTCTACCTGCAGGCAGTCACCTGATCACAGATTACAATTCTTTTGTTCAAGCAACCAGCAGCTCTGAATCTGCCAATCATCCAACATTCAGCACATCCCCAGCAGCACAAACTAAGATTCACCACTAAGCCAACCCCAAGTAGTGCCTGTTACCTGCAAACTACCGTGGATTGATTCTACAGTTTGAACATAACATTTTTTTCAGAAAACAAGAAAAAGGCATGGCCTAAAGCAGAATTTCCTAATTAGCTCATGAAGAGTCCATCAGTGGTAGGGATGAACGCAGCAGTTTCCAGCCCCAGGCCAGCACACACTGCTCTAAAACACACTTGCCTGTCACCAGCTGAACGCCTACAAAACTCCAAACCCCCTGCACTAAGGGAACATGATTTTTTATCTAATTACACACAAATTGTATCCACGGCTGCCAAAGCCAGGCAGCACCTGCCATCATGTAGAGTCACTGAGTAAACACCGAGCGAGTTCATGGCAGGCAGCAGAGAAGTCTCTACAACACCCACAGGAGACCAGGCAATCTGAAAAATGAGAACCAGATCATTGCCTCCACACCACTATTCCCTTCTGACACTGCTAGAGGTGCAGGGAGGCTTGTAACACAGCAGCTTCAAAATCCAGCTGTGTCATTAGTTCTGATAATCTCCCAACGCTGCAGAGCCTCCCTGGGGACCTGCAGCTCTCATAAGACAAAGTGACAGCTCTGTAATTTGTCTTTATGACATGTTATGGAGACACAGAAACCTGAAGTCACTCATTTGAGTCCCTTCCAACTTCAGGCTGAAGCTTCCTGAGTCTCCCCTATTTGCACATCTACCTGCAATGGACTTATATAGCTACTTTTGTTCCTGTCCATATTTCTGACCACACAACCTATTGGTTTTTATTTTTATCCTCCACATTATTTTTGGGTAATTAAGTACAAAACTCTTTCCACAGCAAAGTTCTGGTCCTTCATTCACAGCCAAACAATGCAGGATCTTCCTCTCCTCTCAACAAATCCACCTTTGAGCCTTCTGGCAGAAAGACACAAAGATTCTACTTTCCTTTTCCAAGAGGTGGAATTCAGTTAAAAAGTCTGAACAAATCATTGGATGAAACAAAAGTTCACTCTAATTATAACGTGGGCAAATGCTGGGCTTTGGAGCAGAAAAATCTGGCTTTAACAGAAAACTTTTGCTAAGCAGAAGTAAATCTTTTACTTGGATTTCCCTTGTCCAAGAAGTCTTTATTTTACTGGCAACAAATCACTTCTGTGGCTCTGCATATTTACATGACATTTTGGAAAACACTACAACACAGATTCCCCGGCCTGGTGAATGCACCACTCTGAAAACAAATTACAAGGCAGTAATTCAAGGGAAGGAAGATAAGACAACAGGAAAGTTACTGGGTTGTTATTATTTAAAGGAAAAGTAAGTTTGGGAGCATTTCCCAGAAGAGAGAATGTGGTTGGGAAAGAGGAGGATCCTGGAAGTAGACAAGCAAAGCTGCATAAACAACAGCCACTCTCAGCTTTTCAGTATCCTCAGCCTCACTTTTCTATCTGGTGTGTAAACGCTGAACACTACCACACACTCACATGTGTCAGCCTGGGCTAAATGCCTGAAAAAGGGGTAAAGCAGCAAAGACAGCCGGGTACCTAAAGAAAAAAAATTACAAAAGAGTTTGACTTTAGCCAACCTTGTCATCAAGCGCTGTTTGTTCAAACAGTACATTCCATATACTCACTCCCATCAACCAAAAACCAGGACTTTCATCTGGGAACACAATCAAACCCTGTGTGTGCAAAAAGGTTTACAAAACTTAAGAGGAAATAAAAATAATAAAATAAAAAAGTAAAGTAAAAATTATTCAGAAAGCATGAACATAATGACGCTCAGCATAAAGATATAGAAGAGTAAAGTTTAAAAGTACATGGCTATGACTAGAGAATATGTAAAGATCTTTCAAGAGAAGATTTAGTGACTAGGAAGTCACTTAGAGTCCTATGGGGAATCTTTCAAAGATGTCCCCAGTTACAGGATTTAATCTAAATGTTGGATTTTAGTTCTTAGCAGCAGTTTATAGTAAAAAATGATCTCCCTTCTCAGTGTTTACAGTTCTTGCCTCATGTACTCAGTCTTCTGGGTACAGCAGTTCTGGGAACATCAACTGTTAAACAGAAAAGACAAAAGGATCATTTCCAGGTGCAATGTCCCAAAAGCACAGATTATTACAGGATGCCCCCTCTCATCTTCTTACAGTGAGATGGCTGATTAAAAGCAATCCTCTCCTACCACCTCTGCCTAAGCATTTGAGGTAAGCTTGACCAAGAGCAGTGCTCCAGCACCAGATGGCACTGTTACCTGAGGAAAACCGCAGGAGACCTGAGTTCCAGGCACGGGAGAAGCTGGTTGGGAGCAGTAAGCAGGAACGTGGACAACATTTTGCCTAAACATCAGCCAGCACTGCTCACAGAGGCTGCCTCAGTGCTTCCACAGCAAAGCCTCACCCAAAGTACAGATGAGAGCCAGCAATCCCCAGGAAGAAAACTGCTGTGAGGAGCCCAGCAGCTCCACAGACCCCCAAGCCCAGCGTGTCAGGAGACACCTGGTTCCAACAGGACTTAAGGAATGGCTGCAGAGACCCTGGTGAACACCTGACCATGCAGGTGAAAGCAATGGCTGTGCTGCTTTTTTGGCAGCATCCAGTAAGGTCTAAAGGAAATGCATTTGACTGCTAGAGGAGAAGACTGAGGAGAAGCTCACACGGATGCTGACACCATCCAGTGTGACAGGAAGAAGAGAATCCCATTTCAGCCTCCAGACTGGATTCCCAGGATTCCCAACAGCCCACTGTTTTAACACTAAGCTGTGTTCCTCCTTGTGTGCAAAAATAGTCTGTCCCGTAGCTCTTTTATTTACCCAAAGCAAAAGAATTCCTCAAATTGTTGCCTTGGGAGGGAGATGGCAGTTATTATGCAACAGGTTTTCCAGGTTCTTGCTGGACCTGGATGGATGGGGATGCCATCTGGACAGCATCAGTGGCACAGAAATTAGTCACTGGCCATTCTGAGATGCATGTGGGGCATACTGCCAGGTCTGGAGGAAAGAGTGGGGCTGCTCAGACCTCCATCTGCCATTCCAGAGGACAAAAAGGATGCTGTGAGGAAATCCGTGTGACTGTTGCTGGCCAATTCACTCCCGAGGCACAACAGGTGTATCTCACCTTTCTATATATTTGAGAGTAGGAATAAAGAGTGTATCCACAAAAAATATTCCTTTGCTCCACATTCCTGAAGCAAACCAGGGTGGGCTCTGTTGCTGAGCCAAACTGGGACTCTGCTGGGTTGGTGGCAACTCTATGCTAGGGCACAAAGCATCCTCCCTCCCCTTGCAATCAGGTCAGCAGCATGCAGGAGAAACTCCTTATAAGCCCCCAGCAAAAAAATCCACCTTGCAAAAACTACCAGGGAACAACAAGAGGGAGACATATCAACAGAAAATCACCGTGTCTGCTTTCCAGCTGGTTAGCTCATTTGCTGCTGCTGTGAATACAAACCAGCCATTTAAATTAGCTTCTAAATTGTTCACAATTATTCAGACACAGCATAACCTGCAAGCAGGAAGACGTCAGGCAAGTAGGAGAGAAAGAATGGTTTCAGATGCCTTAAAAAGATTCACATATTCATGCCTTGCGAGTCTCACAGCCTGCCATCTCCAGCAACACTGCCTCTCTCACAGACCCCCCAGATGTACGCTTGGCATTGCAGAGGAAGGAGATAATCTACGGGTGTTTCTACACTTCAGGTTTCTAATCTTTCTTGCTCCCATTTTTGGACTGGTTCAAAAATTAAACCAATAATATTTTGGTCTACCCCAGTCGTTCACAGTCTCTGCACACACAGGCAGTTTGAGCAACACTATTTATAAAGCTGCTTAAAATTCTGGACACAGCCAGAGCTCTTTGATAGGATGTCAGCCATGCGACACCCGAACGTAGGAGGTTGACACAGGATGGTTAGTGTAATACAGCCCACTCTCCTTTCCCTTTCTTTCACCCAGAGCCTCCACTGCCACCCTCACAGGAGTCCCTTCCCCCACAGACAGCAATGTTTCACAATTGCTGCAATTTTCTCTCCTAGGAAGGAGGGAAGATATTAGCGTGTTATCCTTAAATCCCTGGTGTGCCTGTTTCAGTTCACATATGAGACCCAGCGCAAGTCCAGTCTGCAGGTCAAATTACTTTAGGGGACTGAATCCAGACATATCTTAAAGAAAAAATTCCCTCACATTCAGCCCTGTTTGGATCCAGAGGCAGAGCACTGCCACAGAGCCAAAATACTCAACTAGGTCTAGGAACTTCAGCAAATTCCATCAACTTGAGCAAGATTATTTTATCACGTACAGAATCTCCTAGAGGAGACAAAATAACCCTGAAAAGCAATGTATAAATAGCTGTAGCTGAAAGCACAGCAAATGCTGTGTCATGCCACATTCCCAAGTCAATCCCAGGCAGCGAGCGCATGAAGCTGCCCAGCCTCCCTTGTACCTTCTCTGAGTTTCATGCCTGCTCTGGAATCAGAGCATCCCCCTGGAGAAATATTCCTGGTTGATCTCACATGCAGAACACACTCCCCAAACACACCGCAGTGCCTTAGTGCTCTGTTGCATAGGAGGAACGCTGCATGGACAGACAGGCTGCCTGCAGCCCGAGGAGAAGAGGGAAGGCAGTGGATTCCAGAGGCGGATCAGGACCTGGCTAGCTTAGCTGAGAAATACAGGATGCTCAGGCTGGCCTTGGGGGCAGTTTCCACAGCCAGTGATTAAGAGCGCTCTGGGGACACTCAAATTTAGCTGACAAGGAAACCAGTGGCACTGTCGCCTCGTGGGGACACAGCCAGGGCAGAGGTCTGGGGTCACCTCGCTCCCTCCTGGCACAGAGCGAAGGCAAACACTGCTTTAAGAGGTACAATGGCCAATGCTTGCTCCAAGGCAGAGCAAGCATTCTGCTTCCTGTTAAATAACACGCCTTCTGAGCCAGCTGTACCCACAGTTAAGTCAGACATTGCTTAAAAAAAATAATCAAAGCCTTTACATTCAGCTGCAGCAACCTCTGGAATGCTAGAGAGAATCCACCCAAAATTCAGTGACAGTGTGGGTACCCTGTGCATGCATTTATTTCTGATAAACAGCAAAGCCACTCCCCCAGCTCACACTGCAGAAGAGTGTGTGAATGCTACTGGGACAATGCAGCACAATTGCATCATTGCCCAAAAAACCTCAGCTGCATTTTCTATTCACTGAAAGAGTTTCAGTTATCCCCCCCATACATAAAAGCTGTATTGGCCATTACAAAAAGGAGGAACAGCCCTTACTGAATCCATACACCAAGCTACAGAAGCCCAGTTATTTAATGACTGGATTTCTGCAACCTCTGCACTGTGACATCCCTTTCTGTGAGGGGTGGATCCACCACCTGCGGAACGGCTGGGGGAAGACTAAAACATCTCCCAGCCACAGCAGGTTTAATTCACTGCCTCCTGCTTGTGCACTCTGTAACACAAAAGCAACCAACCTTCAATTCCTTTCAATAAATCTGAGAAAAATCTCAACAAGAACTGGTGACAGTTATGATACCATAGGGACAGAAATATAAAAGCCCTGCAGAGTCTGACTTAATACCCCTGGAGCAAAGCCTTGTTTCTCCCCGCTTGCACAGATAAGTCTACTGGACTGACTTTTTCTTCCTTCCCATCTCAGCCAGAGCACAAAGCTTTCAACACCGTATTTAAAACTCATCAATGTCATCATACAACACTCCTGTATCATTTTGCCTTCAGGTGGTTCTCTTGGCTGACTTCTAAACCATTTACTGTAAGCTCTCCAGATTTCTGCCAGCAGCCTGAGACAACACAGCATTTGCCCAGCAGAACATCCAACAACTGCATGGAAACACCACTCTCCTCTCCACATTACTCCACAGGTTCAGTTATTCAGCAGCATATCTGAAGTGACAATAATTCAAGGTTATAGCTTGGGGAATCTTCTTTTCTCCCCATCTCTTCCTTGGGAACTAAGCAACCAAGCAGCACATCTAGAGATGGCTCACAGAACTCACCGAGCCCCTGGTGTAAGTAAACACAGCAGTGGCACAGGAACCACAGGAGCAATCAAGCCAAATGTTCCCTGGTTTTGTACAATGTACACACAGCTCCCACTCTAAACCTGCTTGAAGGTAGATTAAGTTCTCCTTTACACAGCTTTTAAAGGCAAAATCCTTTCTACCTGCATTAATCCTCACTAGCATAACATACAGACAGCTACAAACTTCCTGTACGAATACATCTTTATGCTCCTCTGCTCTGCACAGGCTCTACAGTCCAACAGCTATAGAGCAATCACAAATTACTGGGAAAAAAATATTTCCCAGGATACTCAAATCCAGTTTTCAAGGAAGGCTTCTGTGTTTAGGAGACCCAGCATCCAAAGAGTCCCCGGGGGAGTAACATACTTCTGGACCAACCGAGAAGCTGTGAAATATTCCATTTTTAACAAGAGGAGTGTTTCCGAGAGACCTGGAACTGCCCCTTCACTAAAAACATTTCTGAAAGGTCACCTCTTACAGGCAAGCAAGGGGAGATTGACTGTTAGCAGAACTCACCTCAGAGCTGACTATTTCCCCATAAATGTCAAAGACTAAAGCCTCAGAATTTTCCAAACTTGGGTTTAAAACTGTTTTAAGGGATGCTTTGCTGCATCCTTCACCTTGCATATAGATCAGGAAGCTGCTCCTAGCAGGAAAATGTCTTTAGTGTCTTCTTGGCCCAATGTCACAAACATCACACAGTAACATCACCTGTAAGGTATTTCAATGCAGAGCTGGTTAGAGAAGATGCTAAAACAGCATTGGGGGATGTCATGTTTGACTTGGAAACTTTGTCAAATGTTCCACAGTTATGAAGTGCATTTGTTCCCCTCCTGTCCTTCCCACCCCTCCTTCAGATGAGCTAGCTCAGCCTAAGGTCTAAGATGCCCCAAGGTCTTTCACCTAAAGCACCTTCACTGCGTCTGTGGACTCTCTCAGGTGTAATTGGACTGGATGTAAGCAGCTCTACTGAGGATGCCCTTAGAGGAATAAGTGCTCACTCCAGACAGCACAAGCAAAAAGCAGTTAAAGTCTGTTTGCCCAAAGTCAGCAGTTCTGCCTCCAAATGGCCACATGGCCAGGCAGTGAGGCTGTTGTTTCCCCCCTAAAAAAAGCATCCAGAGCACCTTCCAGAGCAGAAAGGTACCAGGTCCTAGCACAGATGCAATACAGAGTCTTGAACTGTACCTGTGCTAACAGCAAATATCTTAACCAGGAAGAAAAAATACTAAGGACAAATGATAAAGCTAATCCATTACAAAGCCACCGATCCCTGTCCCTGCAGAGGCTTGACTCCAAGTGCACGCTTTGTACATCTGGATGCCTTTACATCTACACACCAAACAATAAAAGCAGTCTGGTGAACAACTAATCAATAGTCTCCTCTGCAAAATAAATCTGCCTTTTAAGCCAAGTCTTATCCTTGACAGTGAGCCCCATATTTCCTTGTAATTCACTTGATGCCTACTTCCTAAAATTACCTTTTTTGAGGATATATTGCTGTGCATATATACAGCAGGTAAGTGGGTATTTTGCTTTAACACCAGACTCTGTTATGTGCCATATACATAACACGTTCTTCACTTTAATGACTTCAGCTATAACAGAGGGATTTCAGCTCATCACAACCCCAGTGAAACATTGAGCCATAAACACAGGTGGAGCAGATTTGCAAACACTATAAAAATACCCTTGCAAGATGATTGAGAGAGCTCTGCTCCCCTGACAGCTGGAACAGTGCTCTGCCTCCTCTTCCTCTTCTGAAAAATGGATGTTAACTGAACTCTGCCTTTACCCAGCACTGCCAAAATGCCACAGCGAGGACTGTCCTGAAAAGCCTTGAAACAGGGACAAAGCTGCAGGCCTGTGACTGAGGAAAGGAATGATTGGACAGCAGATTTCAGAGTTGCTGAAAAGTCACATGGCATGAACTGAACAGCATTAGCACAACCGTAAGCAGAACTGCTCCGAGGTGCTGAGCCCCAGCCATGTTCTGGGAAGGATCCATGGGTTGATAAGCCTTAGGCTGCATTATATGGCCTGTCATTCCTAATTAAACACACAAACTAAGTTCCTCCTTAAAGCTGCCCCTGCCCATTTATTGCCACTGTACGCTACTCAGATGTGGCAGGCTCCTGAACAAGAGATGTAACCCCCAGCAGCAACTCCAACCAAGTCACACGAGGCACTGCCAGGACACTCCTATGCTTACAACAGTGATTTTTACTTGAAAAAGGTTGCTCAGCTTTGCAGGTATATGCAATGTACTGTGCCATCAGCCACTGAAATGCAGCAGCACTGGGGTTGAACATGGTACCTATGAAAAACCAGGTGCACTGTTAAACTGGGGACAGTAGTACACCTGGAAAATGGCACTCAAGTATCTACTCATGTACTCAAGATACTGTCAAGATTAAAAAGTATATTGAATATACAGAAAAAGCCACAAAAGGGACACTTTTGCTAGGAATATGAAATGACCCACTGTGTTCTTAGCACAAAATCCAGAAAGCACCTGAGGCAGTAGAACCTTTAGTGAAAAGTCTTCAACCATGAACATCTGCATAACAACCACCAGCCTGAGGCTTGCTGCTGACAGGCATTCCTCATCTTCCTGTCAGAATTTTTTGGGGGATACAGCCCTTATCAGGTGTGCATTGGGTGGTCCCCTGCATGTTACAACACGCACCTTTGCAGCAGAGTCACGCAGTGACCACAGAGTACCTCCTTCTCCACACACAGCCAGCTTCCATCCCACTTAATGCCTCCACTTGGATTCATTTCTCATTACCCCAGAGCTCTGTGCCTGGCTCAGACTGCCATGGATGCAATGCTACCTTTATCCTATCAGATATTTAACAGGGCCTCAAACCTCCCTGCTCTCCTTTACCCTGGCCTTGGGCTCTGGCACTACAGAATTATGATTTGGACAGGGAAAACATGGCACACAGGAGGATGAACGGGTCAGGATGCCAACACCAAAGCCTTAAGGATTGTATGTGCCATGGCATTTAGTAAGGCTCAAGTTGCTGTTTCATTAGGCTTAATGAGTCATATTAAATAGCATATATATACGAACAGGTTTTCTATTCATGCAAGGACTTCACTGGATTATTGTGGTGAAATGCTGCCACTACAATGGAGTCTTTTTTCATTTTATATACTTAACCATGACCTACATTCCTTTGCTCAAAGGAGCCCCATCTCCAGAGGGAATGTGCCTCTTTAATCAGCTCCAGCATTTTTTCAGGGTTCAGCAGGCATGGATGGAGTGGCCTTATGTCTCTTCAGATAACACAGCTCACAGAACCTCCAGGAGAGAGTGGTAAAAAAGCCACCAGGTTCAAATAATGGCAGGCAGTACCTGCAACCTGATTTGATGGGCACCCTTTGCTCCAGAGACCACTGGGGTTGATGAACACCAAGGCCTCCACACGCCCCCAGTGAGCCTGGCCAGCTGCTTTACCTTGCTGGACAAGGGCTTGTCTCCTGGAGAAACTGCAGTTAAGATCAGATTTGATGAGGAAGACAAATTCAGGAGGCTGCTTTGGGGCACTCAGCAACCTCAACTCTTGTCTCCACAGGAAAGAAGCCTGTGAGCCATTAGTGAAAAGAGACAAGCAGACTCATGGGCTGCACTAAAATACAAAAAAAAAAAGAGCAGCAACTCACATGTAAGGATTATAACTAACCCTTGAGTCCCAAAAGTTCTGGGAAATTTAAACTGCTTTCAAGATACAGCCTCTACTCTCTAATAATGCAGAGCTAGCAAAAACCAACCCCCCAAAACACACACCCCCAACCCACCCTAAGAAAGTCCCCAAGAAACCAAAAATGAACCACGGAAAGTTCAAAAGAGAAGGAATTTGTGTAAAGCTGCTCTGGGGCAGTGTATGCAGGGAGCCAGGTCCATCCCTCAGGGCTGCAGCCTGAGCTGCTCAGACTTCCCCATGGCACACCAGGGACATGGTCACAGTCTGTCAGCAGGGCATCAGGGACAGCAGCTCACACTGAGGTCATCAGGAATGCAACAGGGACTGAGAAAAGGTGGAAAAAGAACTGACAGAACAACACACCTCACTGCCACAGCCTTCGGAAAACACGTTTGAGCAGCGCATTCTCCCCATCGGGACGTGTTTCACATCTAATGTTTTTCAGTCCCATAGCAATTTTAGACATTCAAAAAACCCAACAGTTTTTACAGGCTGAACCTCATCATTTTTTCCCCCTCTCCATCACCAGCAGCAGTACAGGTCCTTGATCCCTCTGAAGGCTGCTTGCTTCGTGAAGGCAGGATGCAGAACAGGATACGCCCAGTGCTGCAAAGCTCAACACCACTGACAGCAGTAAAAATAACTCCTGCTTTGGTACACACTAAGCAGTTAAGAGCAGGAGATGCACAGAGAATGTGCATACAATAAGCTGTCACAAAACAACAAGGATTATGTTGCACAGAAATAGGTCTCAGATTTAAACAGATATGAGATCACCAGGGGCGGGGCAAGAAAACCACAGATGAAGAAAATCCCACGGTTTTTCCTTTGGTTCTTATCACTCCAAGCAGAACAAACTAAGGAGAGATCAGGCTTAAAGTTCCCTGTAATTGGAAGGAAACAAGCACATCCTCTCCTTTTTCCTGGTATAAACTCCTTCCTTTTTTCAGGCAGCTCTTCTGAGACACTGCCTGGGAAATGTCAGTGAAAAGGACTTTGCACTGAGGCAGTGGTCAGGCAGGTCTGGCAGCCAGATCACATCCAAATCCAGGCTCCCTAAGGCAGGACAGACCTGAGTCCCTCTTTGCAGCACCACAGACACCATTTCTACTACATCCACCCCCTCACTGCAGCACCAGCGCTTCTCAGGTTCCTGGTGCTGCTCAGCATTGCATTTTCTCTCAAATTTCTCCATCCCGCTTGCCAAACTTGGGGAAATGAAACAAAGCTCCCAAACCCAGCCGTGTGCAAGCAGGCACTCTCCCTCTGTACAACATACATGCTGCTTCAGCCCCAAATTTAGAGCTCTTCCTAGCTTTCAGTCTGGTCAGCAGACCAGAGATAGATGGTAAGACAAAAAAGGGAATTACTAAAAATCATTTATACAGAGGTGTGGTACACACATGCCCATCAGTGCTTGAGTCTGCCACCACAGCCGTGCTCCAGATCCTTTCAGGATTACATTGTCACCACAATGCCATCACCCACAGGCATCTGCACTAAAATCCTCCTTGACTGTCACAAACAGGGCAACACAGGGACAACTTCAGAGGGCTTTGGGTGTCCAACTTCTCCAGCCAGGTGCTCAGAAGCCTCAGAGTTAAAGCATTTAAGTGTCACGCACCTTTTGAACAGGAACCGCCCTAAGATCTGAAGTCTGCTTAAAATCAAAGCCTGTAATTCAAAACTCCCAAATCTATTTAATCTAGGAAAGATGTTTTTCATACAGTAGCTTTAAACAAAGACATCAATGAAATTTGAAAAGAAGCTGCTGCTCTCATCTCAAGACCAAGTGATGATTGGTAGAGATCATTTCGAAAAGTCATTGTAATAATGGCAACTTGCAATTGAATCCTACTTTTTTTCTACCACATGTACCCATCTCAGACCCTTCCACAAAGTTCAAGAAACACTCCAGGGCTGAATGGATGGATCAAAACAAATTGTAATTTTCCTCTTGCAGGAACCCTCAGAAGTATAGTCCCACAACAACACTGCAGAGACAGCATGTGATGGATAAATATTCCATTGGGAAAGTCACCATGGCTCAGACTTTCAGAGGACAATTATAAAAAGAGAATTGTGAAGATACTTAATCCTCCACCAAAAAGCAGATTGACAGATGTTACCGTCTGGGCACTCAAACAACACTTCTGTTCATAATAATGGGGAAAAAATAACTGCTTGTGATGTGCACAAAAGTAGGGAACTGAAAAAGTATATAGTTTCCTGAAAAAAAAAAATCCCTTATGGCAGTGGAATAGGGTGGGATAAAAACAAGACACAACAGCGTGACATTTTAACAACAGCAGCTTTTGTGAATGCAGCACTGAGATGATTCAAGGAAGTATTAGAGTTTCAAAACACTTCAAGAGCAGCTCTGATCGATATCTATCTCACCATTACAACATCTCTTGGCAGAGACACGCACGTTTCAATACATCCGACGAAGACAATGCCTCTCTCGGCTCTGAGACACACACTCAACACATCACTCAGATTTCACCCAAGTGACATTTCAGTAGCACCTGCCCCCAGTGAAAACAGCTATTTATAGCAAGGTGGGTGTTGAGAAGGGTGATTTCACCCATCACTTGAGGCCTGGGTGCAAATCACAGACTGCATGTTGTCATTTCTGATTAAAAGCTCTTCCTGGTCTCTAATGAAGATTTGCCACTTTGCTAAATCACACTGGAGATGAACGTGGCAGGTGCCTGGTTTTCCTGAAAGCACCACATAAACTCAAAGGCACTGTTAAGATGAGAGCAAGCTTAAGTAGCAGCACTAGGTATGCACAAAGCACGTACTAACCTTGTAATGTTCCTCCCTGAGCCTCATTTCCATGAGAACAGAAGAAACATTCTTTGTTTTACCCTTCTTCAGAATACAGATAATCCTGATTCATTTTATACACCCTAAAGCAATTTACTGGGGGAAAGAAAATGCCCTTTTAGCTCACGTGCCAGCGTTGTTCACTAGCAGGAAAACCTAAAAGCTCAACTCAACATCACTCCTCAGTTCAGATGCAACACTCCCAGGCTAGAAAGTCATAATTAACCAGTTAAGCCTTTTGAGAATATCTAGGGATCTTTTTCTGATGAAACTGGAAAATTGAGAAGGCAAATGGATGCCCTGCCAGCCATCCAGAGCAGGGTAAGGACTGCTCTCTAGAGCAGTGAACATGCTATTGCCCTGAGTAACTTAATTCCCAGAGAACAATGAAAATAGCAAAGATAAAAGATGTGAAGAGAAAGGGTCTTTGAGTCTCTGGAGGTGTGGGGAGAAAACTGAACCTAATCAAAGGGCACGAACACTTCAGAGCCTCGAAGCAGCCAAATGGTATCAAAATCAAAGAAAGAGCTATGAAAAAACAACCTGCTACAACAACAAACTTTTGTGTACAGCAGCAGTGCTTGATCCTCTTACAGCACAGCAGGAACCAGCTGAGCCAAGAGCCCAGCTAGAAGTACTGAAGAACTGCAATTTGGTGTCTTTTCTACCACGCACAGTTGTATACACAGGTTGGACAATGATGCTCTGAATGTCACTTTGCCTCTAATCCTTGATCTTTTGTTTTAAGGCTTTATTCAAGCGTTGCCAGCACTGCAGATCAGAGGCAGGCAACCTGAACTGTGCTAAAGCTGGGCTAAGTTAGCAGCACTAACAAGAACAACTGGCATTTCATAAAGATTCCTTAGGCTGCTTTCCAGAAAAAGTATCATGGACTCCCCAGCTCCTGGGGCGTTCAGTTTGTTGCCACCATCACAAATTCTTCCAGCACCAAGAAGAAGCAGAAAGGAGTCACACAGCAGAGTTCTAAGATTGCTCATAAATGCTGTTATAGAATGACTTGCTAGCCCAAACAGTACCAAGCAGTCACAAAGATCCCAGTTCTGGAAAAGAACTCTCCACCCCGAGTTTGTTGCCCCCGCAGCAGCACAAGAGCACAACACACTCATTCAGAGACGCAGGTACAGGAGCACAGAGAGGGGAATCTGCCCTACAAACACCACCTTTAAAGCTGATTTTTCAGTCCCTTCATTTCTCACCACAGCTTTCCTCACAGCAAGCACTTATCACTGCCAGATTAGAAGAGATTATCACAAGAGAAAGTTAAGGTTCTTGTCAGTCACCAGGACAGTAAAGCGCACTCGGGGTTACTGTCAGAGGTCAGGTGGGGGATGAAACCTCTCTACCCAACTGACCATGGCCAAAGTCAAACACTGGTTGTCAAAACCAACAGGTTGGGTTTCCAGCACTGCCACTTTCCAATCTGGCACAACCACTAAAGGAAAAAAAATCACTTTTGCAGCTCCCTGTTTGCAGTGCTCACTTTAGAGCAAGTATGGCAGCTTTGGGAGCTCTCAGATAAGAGCATTTCCTCCGCAGAGCTGCCCTGCACGGCTGTACATATGCTAATCAGAGACTGCTGTAGCTGAAGAGAAAGCAACTGCGTGGGGCACTAACAAAAGAAACCAAAGCATCCCTGTGAGGGAGACATTAGGTGTGAATACACGTGGTGTGTTTGCAGCCAGTGCCAATTATGCAGCAGAATACACGGAATTAGTGTAACACACACTCGGGCTGCATTCACTACACTGAAGTAAGAGGAAATTTGAATCACAATTATTGTAACCATTGTGCACAAGCACATAGATTTCAAATGGTAATCAATACCTATGGATGGCAATTTGGTACTAAATTATGTTACTGAGAATAGAAAAAAGAATTCAGACAGAGCAATTAAGAGGAAGCCAGGAATTTAGCCTGGATTTCTTCCAAAGTTCAAAGTGTCAACACTGAAAAAAACCAGAAGGACTCCTCTAAATAAAAAATTTACACATGCATTGAAGTGACCAGAGCAATTACCATATTGGTGATATTAATTTTCCATAAAGTAATTTTCCTCTAAGCTCCACAAGAGAACAAGAAATACGAGAGCAGATCACATAATACTCCTGTGAAATACAAAGAGTGCTTGATGTGGGAATTGTTAAGTTTTCATCTAACACTTGGGCTCAGGAAAGAAACATTAATAGCATTCAACAAGGTACTTGAGGCTGATCAGGGCAGCCAGAGCCAACTCTGATGAAGAAAGCATGGTATCAGCTGGAGGAAGTGTGGACAAGGGCTGCAGGAATAGTGGGGAAAGAGCCTCTCCAGGAAGCAAGTTAGTGATATACAGTCTGAGGGTGAAAAGGGAGAAAATAATTGTGCTTCTCCACATAATAGCACATTTATAAAGACAAGCAGCTATTTCGGAGCCAGATTTTCTTTTTACTACAAGAGATGAGTGTAAGCTGTTTGCATGTTTATGCTAGAAATTACAACTTTTCTCATCCAGACTGGGACAGGTTCCTAATTCAAGGAATCAAAGCAGAGTTAACTCTTTAATAGAACTTCTCTGAGAGACAGAGCAGGCTGCTCCTGCAGCGATGCCCTCAGCAGCACCAGCCTAGAGCGCTCACAGGGAGTTCTTGCCCAGCACACATTTTGTTACAATAAAGTCACCCCGCACTTTGCTTTATCATTACAGGGCAGATTTCGTTTGTGAACCAAATGACACTTTTCACTGTCATGTACCAGCACAATCCCCACCACCACACAAAACTAAACAGAGGAAGTTTCTGGCCCCAGAGTCAAAAGTGCCAATAAGCCGAATCAGCTACGCAGGTCAGATGTGGTGGGGGAAAAAGTAGTTACTGAGCCAATGACACACTCTGGATCTGCTTGTCCAATTCTAACACACAGTGAGATCCCACAACACCGACATTAGGATGATAAAAATATCAGTTAATGAATTATGAAAGCCATCCTGAAGCTTCTTCCTACACTAAGCAGCCAGGAATGCTGGTGTTTCCTGTACAGTGTCACCTTCCCTGCTGTGGCATTCCACAGGGTGCTCTCTTCTTTCTTGTATTTCAGGAATGTACAGAGATGCACAGTCGAGGAAGTTCTGTGATTATGTACTACTACAACCAGGAAGAGCTTCCCAAGCTCTTTGGAATACACTTGAAACGTTGGCCAGACCATCCCTTACAGGAAGCAAATGAATCATCCATCTGCAGACTTCAAGAAACAAAAAACACAAAAGCAAGTTTTAAACTAAGGATGGAGATCCCTCCCTCTTCCCTGCTCCCACTTTCTGCTTTAAACTGAACCCACGGACAGTTCACTAAGACAATGCTGTACCACAGCACAGGAAACCAGAGCAGCTTCAACAACCTGCAGCACAAGGACAGAGAAAAGACTTCTGACAGAAGTTGGATGTGCTAAGGACAAAACAAATCTGAAGAGGCGGTTCATGATGTATCATTTCCAGCCAGTTATCCAACTGTGTAGTAACTCTAAATTTAGAAAATGTGGCTATTTTGTCTCAAGACTAATGTTGTTTCAAGGAACTTGGACTCTGAGGCTGAACGGAAGCTTCATTATTACTTGCAACAGTCATGAGAATTATTCACTTGGATTAGATACATAACCCACCTTCCAAGAGGAAAAAAACCCAACTTTCATCTTCAAAAACAGACAGAAGGGCAAAACCAAAGGACAAGTAGGGTCATGCTGGAAATCCCATCAACTCTCAACAAAAATATTAAGCAGTGCTCTGTGCACACTCATTCCAAACACTGAAAAGCAAAGGTGTGAGGGCAGAGAGCAGAGGCAGCACTGGACACTCGGGATGGGCAGCAGCCCCTCACGCTGCTGAGACCTCTGACCCCTCTCCAGCAGCAGGTAAAGCAGAATGGCCATTTTAGTGCCACGAGGGTAAAGGAAAATGCAAAGGCTCCTTGGTGATCAGTGCTAGTCAAGCTCCAGCTGTTTCAGTATAGCTGCTGCCAACAATTTCACTGAGGACTGAGATCTAAGACCAGTTCTTTAACAAAGGATCTTGAGCCAAGAGGTCTGAAACACCCACTTGATTCTAGAAACACCACTATGAACTAAGTTCAGAGTTAATCTTGGCTGTTCTTCACTGACTACACTTCTCACTCAGCCTTGCAAAACCCCTACCTCACTAGATCTACACCTAAACTAACTTTTAAAACACTGGGTTACTCAGTTTAGCTTCTCATATAAGTAAAACCAAATCAAACTTGAGTTACTCAATACCAAGTGGTGAGTTCCCAAGCATCCCATTTCACACATATGCCAAATAACCAAGGTATTGTGGCTCTGCCTGAGAGTAATTTTCCCAGACAAATCTCTTAGCTGCAACTGCACTAAGGAATGTCAAAAAGTTTTTCCACTGAGCAACCAGCTCAACCTCTCCAGCCCTGAAAATGGTCAAATAGAGAGGGCACTGAGCACACACCAGGAAAACACCACCTGGCAGCACTAATGCTGGCTGTCTTACCCAGAGTCACCTGAGGTGAGACTTTTTGTCACCTTTCCAACACACACTGCCACATCAGAGCCCAGGAAATGCTTTGAAGATGAAAAGTGCTACTTATTTGCTAAGTATCCTTTATCAGCAGAAAAGCAGCACCGTTTCTTACACACAAATGATTCATATGAAAAGTTCTTTTATTCTCAAAGAAGTTATACCCTTTCAAAAGTAAGTAAAAAAATAAATCAGTCATGATGGAACTAATTCCAGCTCACAGTATTAGTGTATTTTACTAAGCAGAAGATTCATCATCCACTGACAAATGACAACTGTACCCAGTCACTTCCACAGCAACGAGGTACCAGAACTCCCAGCTCCGGGCTAAGAAAAATAGTTAAAAACCTTAAGCTCCTCATCTTTTCAGCTGGTGATTAAATAGCCCTCTTCACTTGTCTGTCTCCAAACCCCTCCCTCACATGGAGAAAAGCTAAAGGCTTTACAGGCAGCAGTAAGAACAAACCACTGAGACTGTGTCTGATGTGTGCTGAATACAGAACCACACGGTACCACTGCTGCAGTTTTAAATGTACAAAACCAATTCTGCTTAATGGACCAAGGGTATGGCTATGCAGTTTCTCTTCAACTCAAGAGGCTGTAACCAGAGGCTGTGAAGTGATACCACTGCAAATGCAAGCTGAGCACGGTTTCCTTGTTCCTAATGTACTCCTGTGAATTTCATTTTTCCTGGCCTGGAAGCTACAGTAAGATACCAAGGGCTCCTGTCCTCTCCTGGCCTGCTCTGCTGCCAGTCCTTGGTCTCACCTCCTGCCAACAGCCTTCACACTGCCCATTCTTTCACACAGAGAGCAGCAGCACCAGCTGTTGAGGAAAGAAACAAAGGTCATGATTTTAAAGACAATGGCAAAAGCATGGAAAAAACCCAGCTTTGCAATCCCAAAGAAGTCTACCTACCTAGAGCATCCAACATACATCAGCAGGGAGCTGGTTCTTCAAACCTTTGAAAAACCGGACAGATTATTTAT
The DNA here is from genome assembly GCA_013399195.1 of Dicrurus megarhynchus. Taxonomy (NCBI): domain Eukaryota; kingdom Metazoa; phylum Chordata; class Aves; order Passeriformes; family Dicruridae; genus Dicrurus; species Dicrurus megarhynchus. The sequence continues at coordinate 34,354 of VXAD01012891.1, read as the reverse complement.
GGTGTAGCTTGATGCGTCCCACTTTCAAGATCTCAGCATATGTGCACAAAAAGCATTTTGTATCTTGGCTTCCACCTTGTATATCCAAGCAAGCTCGTACACCACACCAGCAACTAACACAGCAAGCAAATCCAAAAACCCACCAAAACTACAGAGGCTCATCAAGATACTGGTCTAAGACACCACTTCCACACATTAGCTATTAATTTGTTAAATTTTAGACCAGCAGGTACACACTGCACATTGTAATCTCACAGCCCAGAAGCATCAATGCTATTTAGCCTCAGTCTTCCCAGTAACCTGAACTGAACTGCAGCTCCCTGCAGTCAGAGCTTCTCTGGTGCAACCTGCACCTGACTGATGGAGAAGGCTGAACAAAGCATAAAAGTGATGTCATTTCTTTAAAAAGCAATCCAAAACATGTACAGAGGTACAGATTTTTTAGTCTTCAAATCTGCCCACTCTCAACCCATGGTTTTGGCTTTGATCTACAGGTCATTCTGTGAGAGGAAGAAGTTCCCTCTGCAGGTGCTTATTGGATGGCTCTCCATTAAGTTGCTTTAAATCCTAATATAATTAAGGGCAGAAAACAAAGATAACATCTTCCCCTTACCTCTCCTGCACATGTACATATCCAACATACACTTATCAAGTCCGCATCCACCACCACCACGTTTGTTTCCATTTACACCACACGCTGAAGATTTGAGTCCAGTAAATGTTTACAATTTCCTCTTGTGTCTCTTCCACGGCCGGGACCAAGTGCTCCCAAAGGCTGGGGCAGAAAGCACAGCAGACACACGACTCCATACCTTTCTTTTGGCCAGATGTGCAGTCAAACACACAAGGGAAGTAAAAATAATCCTGAAATGCACAGTAAGAGATGTTTTCTATCCAGAAACGCATCCAAGCGTGTAAGTCACCAACTGCACCAAGCTGGGCTGTGTGTGCTCTGTACCACCACAGGCACAGGATCCTCTGAAATTCAGTCAGCACAGACCAGAAACAACATTAAAGCTAAAAAGACACCTGTCAACTTGAAACTCAGGCACATCTAAAAGTGCTGCAGCTATTACAGTAATCAGCAATCCCTACCATCTTTACTGTCAAAACCACATGCTGTTCATACTATTTGATGTTTTTCATCACCCCTAACAATCATTACCCCTCAAAGTTTCCTACTCCCTTCACAGAAACATTAAACGTTCAGAAAGAAAAAACCTCATCCATATCTGTCAAATTGAAACCCCTCCCAGTCCCGGGACATCGTCATTAAGAGAAATTCACTTTTGCTTAACTTCACTAATTCAAGTTAGCAGAATATTTTTGATTCAGACATAAACATGCACATTTCTATTTAGCAGCCTAAAAGCAAATGGAAGAAAGTCCAAACACTACCATGGAGTCTCCCTTCAGGTTTTTGGTTTTTTCCCTAGGAGTTAGCATTTTCATACCTTGCCACAGGTCTAAAGGTCTCAGGAGTGGGACACACCAGCTACACAAGGTAGAGCCTGAGCTAAGTTACAGGTCAAGTACTCTGGAGCACTATGTAAAATGCAGAAGCCAAGGCATCATCTCACATCTCTCAGTTCCAGGAGAGTCAGGAACGCCAACCTCAAAAGCAAGTGAAAAGATTTCAGCTCAAGTGATCAGCTCCTGTACTCAGGATGACCTAAACACAGGTCCCTTTGGGTAAAGACCCTGCACATGGTGGGAGGTAACAGCAGAATGGAAAAAATGAGGCAGGGTTTTCCTAAGTAGCATTTAGGAAGGTGTCATCACCTTCTGAGCCTTTGAAATCCCCCAAGTAATTAAACAGTCAAAGGAGAAGAGGCTTTTAGCTTTCCAAACACCAATTATTTCCCACACCAACACAGATGTTGAACATTAAAAATAATGTCTTTCCTCTGAAGAGAGGAGAGGAGCTGAGGATAGCTGCCATGGGCAAGCAAGACCTTGTCCCAAAAAGCAACTGTCAAAGCTGCTTCTATTTAACTTCAATAAAGAATCCTCAGCCAAAAGAGAAACTTCATAAAATTGCCTGAAGTCCCTTTTTTGCTGAAGTCTGCACTGGAGCTGTATGGTACCAGCAAATAAAAAACTTGTATGAGAAAGCTGCAGCAAAATGTCTCACCCACACAGGTATTTCAGAGCCTGTCACGGGCATTGATTGATTCCTTCTAAAGCTTTTAGTGCACATTAGTTTGTTTACTAGTCCTAAAAGCATTACTAATTTAGTTTGGGGTCTTTTTAAACTATAGCAGCGCACTGGAAGGGAGCACATCTTGGAAGAGAGCACATCACAAACACTGCTTGCTTGAGGACAGGCTTCGTCCATTTTAAAAATAACACTCCTGTCTACATTTGGAATAATTATAATAAATGGCTTAGCCCAGATGGCCACTTTCAACTCCTGAATTACCAATTCACTCTGCACACAGTACACAAAGCAGTAACAGTGTACAATATTTAGTACTCCTGAGACTTCCACACTGTGAATTGTGCCAGATTCCACTTGTGCAGTAAAATATTAATGATGATCCCCAAGTCTGTATCACAAGAGCCAAACAAATCAAAGTAAAATGGGGAACTGACCCAAGGGTACCTAACCTTGCAATGGATACTCACAGGATGGAAAGGTCACACATTAATTGGTTCTGTATTATGCAGAACTGCAGAAATTCCAGTAAGCCTTTTCTCTCCTGTCTCTTAACAGCTACAAACATCAGGTGGTTTCAAAGAACCCCCCTGGGAGACTAACTGAAATGTCAGATGCAAGAAGAGGGTTAGATACAGCTTCCTCACGCAGTAAAACCCACTATTAATAGTTTATGGGTACGGAATTTGTGTGCTGCAACAGAACCAGAGTTTGGCACTGTGGCCAGCATTTCCTCACGGCCCCTGAAAAGGATCCTGCAATCCCTCTTCACCTGCCCCAATGTACACACACTGCATCACTGCACTTCCAGATGGCCAACACTTCGCCAGGTTTGAAGATGGAAGATTTTTAAGGCTGTTTTCATCCCTCAGTTGTAAATAGGTTGCAGAGTCACTAGCTAGGATTAACCTCTGAAGGGCACATGCTGATGGGCTGGGATCCCAGCAGTGAGGGCTGAGAGTGGCTGGTGAATGGACACAGGGAAAACACAGACCTTGAGGATCTTCAGAAACTTCTCCTGTGGCCTTGTATTAGATCCATGACCCAATATCTGAGGTCAGGAAATTACAGGAGCAAAGGGTGGAAAAGAACAGAAGGTCTGTGTGGGATGAAGCAGAGCTGAATTCATATAGAGCCTTTTGGAGATAACATCAGATAATTTCCAGGTAATGAGTTTATCAGCCACCAGTTTATGTCTGAGGAGTCCTGATAGTTTGAATCTGTTTCCAAAACAAAGCTGAATGAGGTAAGAGAGTCATCCAAACTAAGTCATATTCTGGACCCTACAAAAAAAAAAACCGGCTAAACACTTTTTAAAAATTGCACCTTGACTCTTGGGGCAAACCTGGGGTCCTGAAATGGTCCCTACACATACATCAACCAGCACTGCCTGTGTATCACAGCATCACACCAAGCCCGTGCTCCCAGAGGCAGGCACAGGGAACTTGGGAGGCCTGGCTGCCTGAAGGCCTTCAGATAAGGTGCTGAAACACAACACCTGCACTTTCCATTTCCCCCAGCTGCATAAGCAGCCTATCTGCCTTGCCCAGGCTTTGTGAAAATGAAAGGTGGCAGAGAGCTCTGAGGCTTTCAGGGGAGAGGCAGGAGGAAGGGCAGCAGCATTTTAAAGTCCCCAGGCCCGACTAATATCTAATATGTTCAAGCATTTCCATAAAGTTCCCAAACGCAGCTCAAGTGTGCAGCAGGAATGCTGAACTACAGCTGAGAGATCCTGAAATTAAAACTCAGCTGGGTCCCAAGTACTCCTGATAATTTAGAAAATGCATCAGGTGTTCACAGCAGTTCACAGTACTTCCAAACCTGCCCTCCAAATTACATCCAGAGAGATTTGGCTTTAGCCAGCCAGAGGAACTGCTCTGCAGATTTGTTGGGTCAGGCAAGACATGGACAGCAAATATATTTGGAAAGGGAAGTTTTCTACTTCCAGGTCTGCTTGGGTTTTACAGTACTCAGCAACAGTGATTTCCCAGTGTCTTAAATGGGTGATATGGCCAGGGAAAGCAGGAAAGAAGCACTTGAAGCTAGAGGGTAAGAAATCCTGGCTCTTCTTTTATTCACATCATTGTTGTCATGCTGCTAATGACTATCAACAGGAGAACCAAAGGCAGGAATGTGCTCACATATACAGTTATTGGAGGAGCTGGTGGGGCTTTGCTTTACCTCAAGAGAAAGCTTCTCTTACTGATTAACATCAGTAATTGTGTGCCTGGGTTTAAGTGGCATTCTGCCTACCATTCCCAACAAGAAAGAGCAACAGCAAGTGCTGAACTTCCAGAAGCAACAGCAAAAATGACTGAACAACCTACATGAAAAAAAACCCCAAACTGCCCAAGAAAAGATGGGAAAGCTCAAGGATCATAACTGGGTACAGAAAGTCGCTTTTGACCTTTGCACTGGAAGCCAAAGGTGCTGTTTCACTGGACTCAAAATTTCCAACAACTTTACTTCTCCCTCGGTTACAACACTCACTCTACCCAATACACACACCAGGATTCTCAGACCCTGAAGCACCTGACAAACAGGAGGTAGACAGACAACCAGCCTTCTGCATGGAATCAGGATCTGGTACACAAAATAGGCACACAAAAATCCTAGCCCCAAGAGCATCTTTACCCTCTGCCCATTTAAGAGTTAAGGGAAATAAAAGGAAATAGAAGAGAGCAACAAGAACCCTTTGGAGTCCATGGTTTAGCTGTGACCAGGACAGGTCAATGTTTTAAGGACATCAAACAAGACTCTCACAACCAAAGATGCTAGAGAGTCAGGCACAGCCAAAAGAGGTACCTGCAGGTAACAGCACCAAAAAGCCAACAAGCTTTAGACCCAGGATAACCATAAAATGCCTATGGTTTGTACCCCTCCCAGCACAGACAATGACAAGCATGTCAGGCTTACCTGGCTGGTTCTCACACATCAGTGGAACCCAAAAGGGGCTGGGTCAGCAGACAGTTAAAAAACCCAATTATAACCACAAAACCATGATCAGTCCCACTGCATGTTTCCAGTGGTGTCAGGTTTGTTTTCAGCAATCCCGAGCTGCAGTGCAGACTGTACACAATGCCTCTCAATTTGGTTAGTGGGCAGCTTTTCAAATGGAAAAAAAAAAAAAAATCAATAGAAGTACACCTAAATTTCTCAAGCACTCAGGAAGCTTCTCCCCAGGGTCCATTACCCGAGTGGTAAAGGCACCTACACCAGAGCAGCAGCACTAAAAGGAGAGACAGTTTATTTACATAACTGTCTTTGATTTCTGATCCTCCTCAGTCCAGCTTTTTCTAACACTGCAATGGGTGCAGTTACCAAGTGACTGAAGTCAGAGCTAACACTTCTGGATTTAGGAACCCAACAGCAACAACTAAATCTGTGTTTACTCACCCAAACGGAGGTGGCTTTGTTTAGATACTGAAAACCAAACTCAACTTGGGACAAATTTTTGCTGCAATAACACACAAAGATTTTACTGGAAGGCTGCAGTGATTGAATAATGGAATTTTTTTAGAGAAAAGAGGTTTTTTTTTTTCTTTTAAGGTAGAAATACATCACATGGCAGTATCTTTTCAGAATACCTGTTTTCATTTTCCTTATCTCCAAGCGGTCACGTGTCTAATGACACTACCACCTAAATTTAGCTCGTTCTGTAGCACTGGCAATCCTAGCGATGCCTTTAGGACTGCAACACACCTTTCCTCCTCTCAGTCTCCCCTCTCTCCTGCAGCGTGCAAAGCCATTTCTGAGACAGCAAAGCAGACGGTTCTCCAGAAACCTCCTGCTTTTCACTGCCAGCCCAGAGGAGCAGGGGGACCCTGCAGGGACAGTGCAGGAGCCCGTTCTGCTCAGTGCAACGCCCATCCCTGGCAGCCCCTTTGTGCTCTATTACAGTGCCCCCCTCGCCCGCTTTTGTCTCTGAACTGTCAGTCAGCCTGGGCTAAAACCCCAGGCCAGACCAACTTTGGGAAGTGGGAATATTCCAGTGCAGACCTACACCTTGTGGCTTGTCGGATATAATTAAGATGCCACAGATTTACGCGTGCCTCATTAGCAAGGGGTAAATGCTCACGTAAACAAGGGCAGATCCAAACCGTGGTTGCTTCCTGCTGAAATCTTTATCCAGGGGAGGTTTCCCTGCTCAGCTGCTGACTCTCCTACAACAGGCGATGACGACACCCGGCAATAAAGGCTGGGACACTGGCCTACAACTCCAGCAAGTAAGATATGTCTAGAAGTTCGCTCAAATCACCTTCACAGGCATGCTGCTCCTTATGCCACCAAGCCCAGCGCCTCAGCAGAGCAGCCGTGCTCTGCCACCAGCACAAGGCAACAGCAGCATCCATGCTGGGCTGCCAGCGGGAGCGTGATGAAGGGAGGGAACGGGATTTCACCCTCTGGAGGACACCGTCCCCCTTCCCCGCTCTGGCTGCTCCCTGCACGGGAGGGCAAGGACGGACGTCACGGGGGAAAAGGGGCAGCAACCTCCTGCTCGGGGGCCTCCAGCGCACCCGACCCCGCAGCCCCGCAGGCCGTGCAGGCCCTGCCCCGGGAGGCCTCCAAGGCGGCGCCCCGGTCTTGCAACCGGCGCCAGCCCCCCCGGGAGGGACCCGTGCCCGTGCAGGCCGCGGGCCGCCCCCCGCCCCGGTTACCTTGGTCTCCTTGACGTGCTGCTTGATGCCCTCCGGGTACCACTGCACCCGCACGTAGCCCCGCCGCAGCGGGCTGGCGCGGCCCTCTTCCCCTCCGCCGGCACCAGGGCCTCCCGACTCGGAGCCGCCCGAGCTGGCGGCGCCGCCGGCCGCGGCCCCGCGCCCGCCCTCCTCAGAGTCCTCCTCCGAGTCCTCGCCGTGGATGAGGCGCACCAGGCCGAAGCGCACGGAGCCGCGGTAGCGGCCCGACACCAGGTCGTGGGAGAAGAGGAGGCGCTGGGAGCCGCCCGGCGGGGCGGAGAGGGGCAGCGCGGCGGGGGGAGCCGGGGGTGCCGGTGCCGGCGGTGCCGGTGCCCCCTCCTCGGGCTGTTCCGCCATGGCGCCGGTGAGCGGGAGCGCGCGGNCCTCTGATCCCCAGGGATGGGGGGGCTGCGCTGCGTCATTGGCCCTAGGGATGGGGGGGCTGCATCGTCCTCTAATCCCCAGGAATAGGGGGATTGCATCATCGTCCCCAGGAATGGGGAGGGGCTGCATTGCATCGTCCCCAGGGATGGAGGAGCCTGCACTGCATCATCCCCTGGTCCCCGGAGACGGGGGGGGCTGCACTGCATCGTCTCTGAGCCGCAGTGATGGGGGGACACTGCGCTGCATCATCCCCCAGTTCTCAGTCACCGCGGGCTGCCCTGAATCGTCTCCCACTCCCCGGTGATGGGGGCTGTGCTGTTTACACATCCCTGTCCCTGGGCACAGATGGGGGTCCATCCTGGCACTGGGCACTGCTCGATGCTGGGAGCTGCTCTCCAGCTGACATCAAAGCCTGGTCTTGCTTTTCATGGCTCCTAGAAGCCCTCATTAGGGTGTGCAAATGAGCCGAATATTTGGCTTCATTGACTCTAAGGATTTTTCCCCTCTGTCTGCAGAGATTTTTGTAAATAGAAAAGTTTTTTTGAGCAGGTCCTGCTGCTCTGGCAGGCAAAGGACTAAAGGAATCCAAAATAGCCTTCACTGCCCGTCTTTTACCACAAGGTATCCTGCCTCTTCTCTCCCTAGATCTCCCTGCCTGTGCAGCGCTGGCTTGAATATCAAGAAGATGCCTGAAATCCTCAGCCTAATTTGTTCTCTTGCAAAAAAAAGACCTCAGGAGCAGCAGAACAGTGTTTTCCCTCTTGCCCTCTCCCTCCCAGACTGCTCTGCTTTGGCTGGATCAACCAGCTGGCTACCGGTCCACCTTCCAAAGTTTCTCCTTTTAGGAAAAGCAACCAGGATAAAGGTCTGGCCGTGCTCGCCCCCTAAATTCCGGAACCCTCTCCTCAGGCCTGCTGGGATTTTCCAATTTTGCAGATGGCCCTAAAGCCCTGGGAAGCAGATGAGAGGAGGCTGGGGCGGGCAGTGTGGGGGTGATGGGTGCACTGGGAGCTCTGCCCAGCTCCTCACAACCCCAAGGTGTGAGTGGCAGGGCAGCAGGATGCTCGAAGGGATGGAGAAGTACAAACCATGCCTGTCCTGCCTCCAAATCAGGGAGCTGCAGGCAGTGAAGCCCTCCAGCCCCTGTCTTCTCCCAGGCCAGCCCAGCCTCCACCCCAGAATTTAATCGCTCCCTACAGCATCATGTTAATCAGAAAGGCAGCGTGTTGATGTGATTCCTTGCTGGAGCATTTCTTGGCTTCAACCCCAGGGCTAAGAAATAGAATAGAGCTAAAAGGGACCATTGGGTGGCTAAATAGCAGCATAGCCCTAGGGAAAGGCAGTTTCAATATCCAGTTAGTGCCCCTGTGGGTTTACAGCTGTTTCTAGGGATGTGCTCCTGGGAATACAGATCTGTGTCCACATGCCCTGACCTCTGGGAAGTGGACAAGGTGTAAGGTTGATAGGCAGCATTCAGACCTTCTAGAGCATATGAATGCCTCTGGCATGGGGATTTCACCCTCTGACCATCGCTGTGCTGGAGAGGAGAGTATGACACATCTCCCTCCCCAGGGCACTCATGCAGCCCACCTGGAGCTGTGAACAAGGTACCAACCCCTCTCCCTCTGTAGTGCCTTTGTGGAAGCAGAATCAGGCCTTTGAGAAGGGCACAAGGTGCCCTTTGACTCCATTTAAACTGATCCCATGTCTTCTCGAGGTTTCAAAGCAGAGCTTTATCCAGCACAGTGATGCTCCTCATCATCTCCTTAATGTGCGTTGCAACAGCCACTAATAAAATATAGATACAGTAATGGGCACAATCATGTGTGGAGATGGAAACCGTCCCTCTTCAGGGCAATTACTTGCTGAAGAGCAGTGGTGGGGTTTCAGGTAGCCACAAATAGCCATGAAAACAATCACATTATCCCCCTGACCGGGCTCACGGCGGGGGGATTATAATGGGGACAAGTCAGGGCTGTTTGCTCGTTAGAAGGAGCCGAGCCGGGTGTGTTTTTGCACTCTGATCCCAGCTGGAGCTCTGATGTGCTTCCATCGGGAAGTGGCACTGAAGGAGGACTGATTGCTTTTTTTAGGACACAACAGCCCAGAGCCCTGGGCTGTCACAATATTGACGGCCCTCAGATTTTACAGTGCCTGGGTGTCAAAATGAGCATCTCCTGTTTATCATCGCTGTTCAGATCTCCACTGAGAGACTCTGCAAGTCCACGCCACCCAGCAAAACACGCAGGACTTCTGCAAAGTGACACATGTCAAGCAGCCTCCCTGCTCAGTTTGGGGACAATTCTTGCTGGCAAGGCTGTTTTGGGAAGCGATGGCCTTAACTCTGCAGGAGAACATCCTCCCTGGAATCAAGCTGTCCCTGTGATCTAACCACCTTATGGCACTTAGCTTAGATCACCAGCGTCTCCCTGCTAAGATACTGCTGCCCAGAGGGCGTGTCAGAATGCCCAGAGGGTGCCAAGATGCCCAGCAGGTGCTGGGATACCCAGGATACCCTTTATCTCTCTGTAGAGATACTGGTAAAAAGCAAGCCCTGTCCTTCCTCCTTGGAAGGGCATCTTTGCACAGGCCTTGCAGGGTTTAAGGGGCAGGTGTTGGGATGCCCACAGGGTGCTGGGGAGCCTGCCAGGTACTGGGGATACCCACAGGATACTGGGAGGCAGAGCAGGTGCCGAGGACGCCAGCAGGGTACCAGCATGTCTGCTGGCTGTTGGGGATGGCTCTGGGATGTCCACAAGGTACTGGAATGACCACTGGGTGCCGGGATGTCCACTGGGGGTTCCCGGAGGATGCCAGTACCCAAGGGTACCGCGATGCCCGGAGGATGCTAGGTCCTCACAGGGTACCGCGATGTCCGCTCGCTGCCGCTGCCGCTGCCGCTGCCGCTGCCGCTGCCGGTGCCGGTGCCGGGCTGCTGCGGGGCTCTGGTGCCACCTCGTGGGCTCTCGCCTCCCGGAGGCCCCGGTCTGGCGGGGGGAGCGGGCGGCACCAGCCCGTGGCTCCCCAGGGGCAGCAGCTGCGCTGGGGGCTCCGCGCTCGGGCGCAGGTTGAGCCCTCCAGCCCCCTCTGCTCCTCTCTGCAACCCCTTCCTTGGCCAGTCCTCCCACTATTTCCCTCTTCTGCTGCTTCGCAGAGGCACAGAGTCCCTGTACCTTCCCTGCTGGGAAGAGCTGGTGCCTTCGGGAAGGGTCTTTCAGAGCAGCTCTTGTCACAGGGAATGCCTCCAGACCCTCCCACGGGGACAGCTGGGGGTTTATCTTCATCATCACGCAGACAAAGAGCTCGGCAGGAATCCCCGTGTCCCCATTAACATCAGGGAACAGAAATACGAGCAAGTGATGCAGCATATGGCAATCCTTCATCCTGTCTCTGTGAGGCCAGAGAGCCTCCGGAGGCTGGGTGGGCAGGGAATGAGATGGTCTGTGAGAGCCCTTCCAACTGAAGCCATGCTATGATCCTGCAGGAATCGTGATTTCCCAGCCCTTCCCTCCCTGCTTGTGCTGCCCTGAGCAAACACTGCCGGCTCTCCTACAAATAACTCAGAGCAGCATCACCTTGTACACAAACAACTCGATGCCAGCATGATCCTCCTCCACTTCCTCCTCTCACACTTTCCACGGAGACCAAGACCTCACAACCCTCCCGATGGGGTTGGTCCAGGCCCGGCCTTGCCCTCCAGGATTCTTCTTCCCCGTGGGTGGCATCTGGTCCCCAGCCATCTCCAGGGGTGCCCCTGGCTCCCAGCAGCATTGTGCCAGGACTGGGGCTGGGTCAAAGGCAGGACAGCTCCTGTAAGCAGCAGGATGCCCCAACAACGATTGCCAGACTGCTGGAATCTCCTCTTCCCCAAAGCCAGACTGGCTCTTAACTGCTCGGAGGTCTGGGACTGGAGGGTAGGGCTGCCTCTGCTGAGCCCCTTCCCACCTGCCCGACCTTCTCCTCCCAGACAAGCTCCTGCAGCCCCCACTGACCCCCTTCTTCCCGGGGACTGTGCCATGAGAGGCCGTGACCTAGTTACAAACCCCAGATCACAGAGAGGAGAGGAGGTTAATCACCAGCAGTGCTGCGCTGCAGGCGGGGGACAAAAGAGTCCTGGCTGGGTCCTGGCACCCAATTTCCTGCCTTTGGCTGAGGTTGCCGTGGCCAAGCAGACGTGGGTGAAACTGTCTGCCAAACTTGTTTGTTCTCTTTTCTCAAAGGTAGAGGAGTAGCAAGATACACCAGCCCTGCAAAGGCACGTGTGTATCTACTGCAGGTCAAAGCCATAGTTCAGAGCCTGTTTCCCCTAACCATTGCTGAGAACCCATATAAACTGTGAAGTAGCATCCTTTCATCCTTTCATCCCTTCCCCAGCTCCCTGAGAGTGTCTGTGGAGAGAATCAGCCCTGCCACTGCTGGGCCAAAAGGCATATGCCAGAGGAAAGACATATACATATATATTTGCATGTTATTCATATTATATAGATATATAAACTTATCTACAAACATTTCAGAGCTCAGAGCAGAACCAGCCCCTCCAGGGCCTGTTTAGAGCATGGGGCTGGAGGCTGACCACCCTCCATAGGAGCCCTGCATTGCTATTTTGAAAGAGCAGCAGCTGGCAGGTTCCTAAACCACAACGTCCTGCTCCAGAGGAAAAGCTGGAAGCACGCTGGCTTTTCAGGAGCTGCTGGTGAATTAAAACCACTCCTGGCAGCATGAGAGGGAGCACTGGGGGATAGAAGCAGCAGGTGGGCAGCCTGGCAAGTGCTGAGAATACCGACTATGTCCAAAGAGCTGCATCCTGCTGGGAAGTTACAGCAACAACGAGCACCAGCACGAGGGATGAAAAGGGAGGAGATGAGGCAGAAGGAAATCAGCCCACGGCTGACCTTGCAGCGATGCCAAACTGCAGAGCCCTGCTGTTAGGTCATTGCCAGGAGAAAAGCGTCACCCTCTTGGAAATGTGGGTGCCCACGGCTGAGCCAGAGGAAGGTGCTAAACAGGGATGTAAACAGCGTCCAGCTTGGGAATGATGCAATTACGTGAGTCCGAGAGAGAAACCTCTCCGATGGCGTCACCCAGGGCAGGATCCCGATGCCATCTGAATCCCGTGATGACAAACCCTGCCTCAAAGCCGGGGCTGCAGACACCGCAAGCAGCTTAATCCGCTGAGCACCGGGATAATGGGGCACGGCGGGGCCGGAGACACAGCGCGGCACAGCTGAGGAGCCCCCGAGCTGCGTCTGCATGGCTTCAGTCTCCAGCCCTGGCACAGGGGGGGCCGAGTCGTGATTCATCTGCCTCCCACATGTCGCCCCTCGCTGCAAATCCTAGCCGGAGATAATTGCTGTCTTCCTGAGTGGGTACTCCAACAGAGGGACCAGCCCGGCTGCGGGGCCGCAGTGACAGCTCGGGGCTCTTTGAAGATGCTGAGAGAGCTGCTAAATATGCAAATCCAGGCACACTGCTGTGGCTCTAATTTAATGGAGTTGTTGACCCTCTGCAGCTGTGTGGGAGGAGGAAGAGACAGACCCAGCTAAAACTGTGGAATGCAGCATCCCTGCTTGACTATTCCAGCCACGGGCCAACCTCTGCTTTGCTGGGCTGCATTAATGGCTGGGAGTTGCTCCAAAAAGCCATTTCTGAAGAGCAGAAAGCTGCTGGGTCATATTTCTGTTTTGATTCCATGAAAAAGCTTAAAAGAGAGAGATAAGGGTGTAGCTCCAGGTCACTTTGCCCATGGCTGGAAGCTAAAGCAGGTCCAGAGCTGCCCTGGAAATGTCTCTAGTGGAGCAAAGCCAGCTCTGCCCTCTGCTCCTGGCTTCTTTCAGGGCTGCATCTGGTTCCCAATGATAATCATGGTGCCAACATCATGCCTGGGATAATCTCCCTTTTATTACACGTGTCCTGATGGGGACAAACATTGCTGGCTCTGCCTGTCCAGTTTCTTATGTAACAGCTCCCAGGGACAGAGGGCTGCATGGGGGAGAGATGCTTGGGTTTTGGAATAAGCTCCTTGGGCAAGAAACCTTAGGTCTGACTCCCCATCCCACAAGGAGTCAGATGATTTCCCTGAGAAACTCCCCCTGCTCAAGGCCAAGCAACCTGGCACATCCAGCAGCCTCCCCATCCTTCCCCAAAGAAAGATCAACCACGCTGGGCAAGGCTGCCCGTGGCTTCCTATGGGCTCCTGATGCTGTTGGAGAGGTCAGGATCGGGCACAGGGCAGTGCTGCCTTTCCTGGCTGAGTCCCCTGCTCTCCCTGCCCGGCCCACAGAGCAGAGCAATCAGCTAAATGCTTTATCCCTCTGCAGCCAGTCACGCCAGGGAAAAAAAAACAACAAACCCCGAAGTGATCCCTTTGCTGGCCTGTCACCTTAAAGCCTCTCACCTCTCCCTGTCTTTCATCAGGGTTCTAAACTCCTTAGGATGTCATCACGTGCTCCCTAAATAACAAATATATATAAGCAGGGGCTGTGGAGGATGCAACAGACAGAGGAGGGGAGGCAAAACCTCACATCCTCCTCTCCTGGCAGCGCTGAGACGGCACCCCTGGAGCCAGGCGGGGTCCCCGGCTGGTAAGCACCCACATTCCTGTCACATCCTGGGGGTACTGACAGCCTTGGGGATGGACAGCTGGTGGTCCCCTGGCCACCGTGACTTGCTCCTGTATCCCAGGACAGGGGGGGAATTCCCCAGAGGGGTGGGAGGTTGGTATAGAGAGCTTAGCTTGCCGAGAAGTGGTTTTGGGACAGGGAAGGGTGTGATTCTCATCCCAGCCCCTGTCTCAGCCCTACATTTCCAACATGTGCTCCCAAAACCCAGCTGTAGGGACTCTTCTCACTGAAACCTGTTCTGGGGGTGGGAAGAACTTAAGCTCTTTTGCAGAGAATATTTGACTTTAAAACTGGGTGAATAACTCTGTACTATCAACTAATTTAAAACATCCAGCTCCAAACCCAGGCAGACAATTCACAACTTGGTAAAAGATGCTGCCAAGGGGGTACTGTGCACCTGCCTGTTTCTTTATGAGTGAGCATCTCTCTGGACCATGGGGGTGTACTCTCATTTCTGGTGCACAAACACAAGTCAGGGCAAGGAAAATTTACAGAGCAAGCTCTTGGTTCACTGCTACGACACACAAACGTAGTGAGCTCATCTCAGGCAAGTCTGGCAAGGAGTCACAGCACAAAATTCAGCCTGGGGTATAAGTGACTTGAACAAATACAGGAGGGTCTGTTGGAGCATCAGAAGACAGATGATGATCATCATGGAGAGAGAAGTTTCCTCATCACTGTTTCTCACTTACTCCGGGACCTGGGCAGAGTTTCCTTCACCCCTGAAGGTTGGATGCTTCTCATGGTAGCCCCATGGCTGTGCAGGGCCCGTGGTTGTCTCCAGGGATAGGGAGCACTCCTGGTTCCTCTGTGCTCTGCAGGTTCTATGCATCCCCCCTTCCCAGAAGACCTTCGACTCTTCGGGGAGCTGAGAAGCAAAGCAAGAAGTTCATTTCCAGAAAACAAACCTAAATATATCAGCCCTCCAGCTGTATAACTTGGATTGCCAGGAATAATGTGCTGGAGGGGAAAAAATACAAGGAAAACAAGCAAGAAGCAACCTTTCCCCTTCCCTGACTACGGCTCCAGGGTGTTGCTGGTTGGGGTCTCAGGCAGTTTCTAAAAACAACTGGAGGGACCTGATTGCCCTTTCCCAGTTTTCTCTAATGGGAATGGAGCAGCCACTCAAACACGAGGTTTTGAACCCTTCAGCTCCATGGATGTCCCTGTAGAGACTTCCGACAGCTCACTTGTTTCCAGCCTTCATATGCTCTGGGATAAAGACTTGCTTGTGGACAGTGAGTGCTGAATGGTGGCTGCTGGAGAGCAAACACCCCTGAGGAGCCTGGGCTGGTGGAAGGTGTCCCTTCTCACTGCAGGGGGGTGGACTACCCGACCTTTAACAGTCCTTTCCAACCCAAACCCTTCTGTGATTCCACAATCCAGCTCCATAATTCCCATGGCAACTGCAATGCCGGCCCTGCCTGAGGCCATATTCAACTGACCTCTCTGCCCTGCCATCCCTGCACAGCCATCCCCAGGCCTGACCCAGCAGCATCTCCCCAGCAGCATCCCCAGAACCCACCCCAGGCACTCAGCACCCCCCAGGATCAAACCACCCCTGCATTTTCAAGGACCCCTGAGTTTACCCTCTTGCCTACTCTGGGATTTATTCATGCAGATGAGTCCCNACTCTCCCCCCCAGCTCACCCCATTTTCCTTCCCTCCTGCAGGAGCATGAACCACCCATTCCCAGCACCAGTTCAGTCAGTCCCTGGTGACTGGAACGAGCACTGGGGATGCTAAATAATTCCCCTGCCAAGGAAACCCCCTCTTCCCTCATGGATCTGATCCCTTAGACACACACCCACAGCCAAACCAGCGGTTCATTGAAAATAAATCCCGAGACCACCCTGTCTCACCTCAGACGGGATAAGACTGGCATTTCAAGCATCCAGCCCTCGGCATTTCGGGATGGAAAATTCCCAGCTTGCACTGGTGGTGTCCTGTGCAGCGTTTGTGCTGGTAATGCTTTTGTTTCCATAAATCCTATTAGCTGGAGGCAAGCCTATAATTAGCAGGGAAAGCCGGCACCTCTGAAACAATAATCAAAAATGACCCAGCTTTGCTCGGGCTTTGCTGGAAATTGCTTGAATATTGGTCTGAGTTTGGATGGATGGTTGAATGGATGGCTCTGATAGCCATTCCCACAATTTCTGTCTGCAGGATGTGTGTGCTTAGTGAAGTTATTCACTCAGTTTGTGGTTCACTCTGGGTTTATTAACTCGGCTCGCTCACACGTGAAGGCAGAAGCAGATTGAAGCTGCAGGCTCGGATCCAGGTCAAAGGATTTGTCTGGGCTGTGTCTGGGCTTTGTCTGTCTTGGGTGCTGCCAAATGACCTCAGGTGCTGGTGACCCTCTTGGGGGAACCTGTGTTGAAGGTGGAGTGTCCTGGCCTGGGCTGTGTCTGGCAGGATCATGCCACCCAAAGCTCCTGGGGCACCTCACCAGGGAGGACACCCGAGGCTTTCAGCCTCGGTCACCTGCTCAATCCCGCCAGGAACCCAGCTCTGTGAGCATGGACATGACCTAAGAGCCAGCAGAGGTTAAACTGTGTCACTCACCTGCTGAGTGAGTCAGAGAAGGGTGTAAATCCTGTCAGCTCGTGCTGTCTGGAGGAGGTGGCTCTGATGTGTGTCCCTGTCAGGGCACCTCTGTGGCCTGGCACTGACCTCTCACTCCAGCAGGGCTGTGCTGTTCCACAAACCCCAGAGCATCGCAGGAAACTTTCACACCGATAGATGCTTATTTTACAGCTTCTGGCTTCCTGCAGCCACATCCCACCCTGCCTGTCCCCAGGGCAGCAGCTGGATTGCTCCAGGGTTCTCCTGCCCATCCCACTGCCTGGTGCTGCCGTGGGCTGGGCAACGTTGGGCAGGATGCTCAGCCTCACACCTGCTCGGGCTCTAACAGCCCTGGCCCTTCTCCCTGCCCTGTCCCACCACTGCATCACTGTGCTTTGTCCCCCCGGGGTTTGCTCAGCTCACAGCTGGTGCCAGCCTCCTGTGTTCTCCAGCTCACAGAGAGGGCGGTGGGGTCACTGTGGGCGGGTATTTGCTCTACATACACACACACATCTACGGGAAAAGGGGGACAAGAGGCCTAATCCTATCTGTCACCAACAGATACTTCCGCTGGCTCACAGTGCTGCAGGAGCTCGGCTGGAATAAAGGGTGTGGGAGCCGGCAGAGGCTGCCCCGAGCAGAGGGAGCGGTGGGAAGCCAGGCAGGAGGAGGAGGAGGAGGCGGAGGAAGAGGAGGAGGAGGATGTCGGCGCTCAGCGCGTTGCCCTTCCTGAAGCCGGTCCACCTGCGGTCGCCCCGCAGCTCGCCCGGGGGCCAGCGCCGGCACACGCTGCCCGCCAGCGAGTTCCGCTGCCTCAGCCCCGAGGATGCCGTCAGCGTGTTCGAGATCGAGCGCGAAGGTAAGGGGGGGCCCCGGGGGGGTCCTACCTGGTGGCATCAGCTGGATCCCTTCTCATCTGTTTCCATCACCAGCCTCTTGTGCTCCTTCTAATGGCAAATTCCCCCATGTGCGCCCTCGTGGAAGGGATGCAGTGGCCGTGACTTGTGGCCAGGCCACCACGGGCTCCTTAATGAGGTGGGGGAACTGTGGTTAACGAGCTGGAGAACCACGGCCCCAGCTCACCCTGGGGTGGGGATGCTGGGAGGTGATGCTGAGTAGGACCAGGTGAGTGAGGAGCAGCTCTCCCAAAACAGCCCTGTGAGAGACAGTGGTTAGGATAGGAAAAGGGGAAGCGGGAGGAAGGACACCACGCTCTGCCTCCTACTGCACAGGGGCACTTTGAGATGCCACCCTGGCAACCTTCCCCCATTTCCTTCACCCTAGCTTCCCTCACCCAGCCTCACCCTCACCCAGCCTCACCTCAGAGTTAGGAGCCGGTCACTGGGCCATGGGGAGCTGCTTCTGGAGGAGCAGAACTGCTCCCTGGAACCATCCGTGTCCCTCACAACTCCTTTAGACCTACCAGGCGGCAGGACACGTGCCATCTCTCCCCACCACATCCCACTTCCCCTCCCCTACGTCAGTGCTGGGAGTTTTTCTGGGTCGGGTGTGCTTTGTCTCTCACTGCGCTCACCACTGCCCCCCTCCAGCCTTTATATCGGTCTCTGGGGACTGTCCCCTGCACCTGGATGAGATCCGCCACTTCCTGAACCTGTGTCCGGAGCTGTCCCTCGGCTGGTTTGAGGAAGGGCGGCTCGTGGCGTTCATCATCGGCTCCCTCTGGGACCAGGAGAGGCTCAGCCAGGTGAGACCCAGTCCTTCCCACCTTGTGCACTGGGAGAGGCACTGCCAGAGCCTGGGGACCAGGAGAAGCTCCCTGGAGCCCTGAGGCTACTCCCAAAATCTTCTCCCAGGACTAGCTGCTACAGAGCTGCTCTGGTAGAAATGAACCTTCTCACTAATTAATTTAAACGGTGCTGTTAAAAAATATCCCAAGTAATCCCCCTCAACATTCATTTTAAAACTAAAAACCCTCCGAGGATGACGAGGGGGGGGGAGGCGAACAGGGATGGGGAGGATCCCCCTGGTTCTTCGGGGCGGGGAATAAGAAGCAGGATGGGATAACCCCTGTCCCCCCCGTCGCAGGCAGCGCTGACCCTGCACAAGCCGCAGGGCTCGGCCGTGCACATCCACGTGCTGGCCGTGCACCGCACCGTCCGCCAGCAGGGCAAGGGCTCCATCCTGATGTGGCGCTACCTGCAGTACCTGCGCTGCCTGCCCTTCGCCCGCCGCGCCCTGCTCATGTGCGAGGGCTTCCTCGTGCCCTTCTACCAGAAGTGCGGCTTCGAGGCGCTGGGGCCCTGCGAGGTGACGGTGGGGGACCTGGCCTTCGTGGAGATGCAGCACCCCGTGCGGGGACACGCCTTCATGCGCAGGAACAGCGGCTGCTGAGCCCCCTCTGCTCCGGCCTGCCCGGGGGGACGAGAGGCTGCAGCCCCTCTCCGTCCCCACCACCGCGATCCATCTTCCCCAGCCGGCCCCGGCCACAGCTGCTCCCTCTGCCACATCTGCCTTCCAGCCACATCAGCCTGGCCCCATCCCATCCCTGCGGGGCTGGGGACAGAAATTCCTGCCGGGTCCTGCTGGAAGCGTCAACTCCCCGGGCTCTGCTTTAGCCAGGGCTGGGTGGGCTGCAGGGCCACGAGCCCCCTGGGATGGAAAGGCTTTGCCCTGGGAAGGGCTGGGGGCTCTGCTGGTTTGAGGGCACCTCCACCCACTGCAGTTGGCTGAGACACCCAGCAGAGCCCCCACAAAAAATGGGCCCCAGCCTGGCACCCCCTTCCACCATCACCAGCACGAGCGGAGCACACCATGGCCAAGCCCTCCCTGAGCAGCCCCCAGACCAGGCAGGGGCCCTGGCAGCCACCCCCCTGCCCACAGACATCTTTCCAGAGCCCTTGGAGCACATTCCCAGCCCACGGCCACCCTCAGCTGCACATTGCAGAGCCTTCCCCAGGGAACCAGTCCAAACCATTCGGTCCTCCCTGTCCCAGACCCACAAGTGGCCCAGGACAAGCCCTCTGCAAACAACTCGGGTTGTTGGAAAGCAGCAAATAAAGATGTGGTGGTGATTTTCTACACAGCCCATGTGTGTTCCTGCCCTGCTTTGACCATGACCCCACCACGATGGCTGGAGGGAGGGCACTAGCTGGCATGAGGGGAGCAACCCAGCACCTCTTGGGGCACTTCAGCCTCAAGGGAGAAGGGGCAAATCCAGCCTCAGGTCATTCAGTGGAGGGTGGGATAAAGGCAGGGGTGACTGCCCTCAGGCAGGATCAGGAGGTTCCATGGATCCAAGTGTTTGGCTTCTCCTTCTGCTTGAGCCCCTCCAAACCCTGTCTCCTCCCAGGGAGGGGTTTGAGTGGAACATCAGGGCACCAGCCCCAAAACAACCAGAACCCCCCAAAAGTGCCACATCCCCATACCCAAGAAGGCAGAAGAGGCCTCGAGCATCTCATTAAATACAGGTAGAAATTTATTAACGGGGGGGGAAAAAACCCACAGCTTTTAAAAAAAGTATCAAAAAGACACAAATGAGGTGAAGTGTTTGTCTTTGGCTGGAGCAGCAACTGGAGGGACAGAGTGGGGCTGAAAACTGGCCCAGGGTGGAAGGAGGGATGCAGGGACGGATGCAGATGCTCCTGGGCTCACTCAGCAAGTGGTTGCGGAGAGGGAGCCAAGCTCTCAGTCCTTCAATATTCATCCCAGGACATCCTAACTGGGGGATTCCCACCTGCCCCCACGTAAAAGCGCTGAGGCCTCCAGCCCCAAAGCAACACATCTCGGGGGAGAGACAGCCTGGCACCAGCCTGGGTCCAAACCAGCCCAGAGGGGTCACCCGGACCCCAGGAAGGACCTGCCTTCGTGCCGTGGCTGGTGGGAGGGAGGAGGAGATGCTGGGAGAGCAGCCCAGGGCTGGGGGCAGGTGGGAACGTGCAGCCTCGGGCAGGGAAGAGGGAAGGCGACTGCCCCATCCTGCACTTCTCCATCTGAGCAGCACCCCTGGAGGAAGGGAGGGCTACCTGGGTCTCCACGCTTTGAAAAGGGGAAAGGGGAAACAGCAGGGACTCAAGGCAGAAGGTGGGAGCACCGACAGATTCTTGAAAGGTCTGTGGGCTCCAGAAGCAGCCACACAAGCCCCCCAGGGGGTTTTTCTTCATGTCTGCCTCCCACCACGGCACTACAAACACGGCCCTTGCCGCTCCTCCCCTTCCAAAAAGAGAATTTCACTGAAATAAGGGAAAGAAAAGCCCCCTGCCCCAAGTCCTGCCTCTCCATTCAGTGAGGAGCCAGGCGGGAAGGCACAAGCCTCCTTGGGGGCCTCAGGGGGAACAGGACTGAAAAATATCTTTGGAGCTCAGCTCTGAACATCTTGGAGTCACGACAGAGACTCCGGGGAGCCCAAAGCGGGGAAACCCTGGGCCTAAAGAGCTGTGGATAAAAAAAAGTGCCCCTGCAAAAAGGGGGTTGTGTTCACAGTATGAGCTGCAGTGCCTCGGGGCACCGAGGTGGGACGGGGCCCCAGGCAGGCAGGGGCACAGGCTGGAGACTTCAGCAACTTCACCCCAGGACTGGGAGCCCAGCCTGGCCATGGATACACCAAAACACCGCTTCCCTCAGCCCTTTCCCCACGCAGGCAGCAGCCAGAGTCAGTCCCCAAACCCGTTATGGCCTTCCAGCAACAGGAGGGAGCCCCAAAGGGGTTCAAGGCAGGGCTGGCTCAGCCCTCCATCCCCAGCGTCGAGCAGGGGGTACCCCAAACCCACCATCCCTGAGGATGGAGCCATGCACAGGGGCTGCCCCATCCCAGAGCAGCCACCACCATCTCCCACAGGCCGGGCAGGACCCACCCCACGGAAAACATGGCCTGTCCCAGCCCCAACCCCGCCGGCGGGGTCAGTGCAGGACCTGCTCCAGCTCGTACTTCTCGCAGAACTTGCTGGTGAAGGGCAGGCAGGTGAGGTACTCCACCCAGCGCCAGTTCACGGGGTACACGTAGAGCCACACCACCAGCGAGGCAAAGAGCCCCACGAAGACCAGCAGGGACACGATGATCATGGCCCGTTTGCGGTACTTGTCCACCGTGCCGAAGGTGATGTAGGGCAGGAAGGCGAAGGACAGCAGGAGCCCGCTGAGGAAGCCGAAGAGGTGAGCGATGTTGTCGATCCAGGGCAAGAGGCCGCAGATGAAGAGGAAGAGGACGATGCCAAACAGGTTGAGGAAGGCTTTCCAGGGTTTCTCCAGCACTTGCCAGCTCTGGAAGAGCTCCACGAAGAGGCAGGCCAGCAAGCCGAACTGGGACCCGGCAGGGCCCACCTGGAGGGATGGGGGAAGTCAGGGCTGGACGCTGTGTCACCCCAGACAAACCCCATGTCCCCAAGGGATCATCTCCTCCCCTAGCAAAGCGCATTTGGCCCCTGCGGCCCTGTGCAGGATCCTGTGTGAGGCCCAGGGGTGGGAGCCCTGGCACGAGAGGATGAGGAGGGGAGCGGGGTGGTGCTGTTTTGGCAGAGCTGCTACTTTCTGTGACTCAGCAGCCAGACAGCATCACCCCCTCCCAGACCGAAGCCCCATCCCGGCACACCCCTGGGGGGATTAGGGCCCTTGGCATGATCTCATTTAAAGCCCGACAGGGTTTGGCTGGCAGCAGATTAGCCATCTGCCTGCCCGGGGACCCCGCACGCTCAGGGACACGTGGTGACATGTGACACACACACAGCATGTGCCAACACCACACGTGGGGCAGGGACACCCCCTCCCCCTCTCCCTGCAGCAAAGCCTCACTGCCAGGGGGTGACAGTCTGTGCTCCAGCCCCTTCCCCGAACCTCTGCCAGGACGGGGATGGAGAGGGGTGTCCTTTGGTCCCTGGGGAGCTGGCTGGAGTTGGGACAGAGCCCCCCACCCCTCACCTCTGCCCTGTAGGGCAGGAAGATGGCGCTGGCCAGGTTGCCCGTGATGCCGCTGAGGATGAAGATGATGGAGATGCGATGCCAGCCTGCCAGCTTCTCCAGGTCCCGCAGCACCGTCATCTGGAACGTCACTGACACCAGGCAGTGGATGATGCTAGGGGAGAGACCCCGTGTTAGAGACCCCTGCCCAGCCCTCCCACCCACTGCCCCGGGGCACGAGGCAGCTCCCTGAACACCCTCCACTGAAGGCACACGTCACTGCAGTTTGGGAGTGCCCTTCCCTCTTCTCTCCCACCCCATCCCAATGGACACTCCGGTCCCCAGTTCCCCCATCCCCGGGGATATGGGGGCTGCAGCTCACCCGGCGTGCAGGAACAGGGACAGCCACAGGCGGTAGAACTGGTCAGGCACCTCCGGGTTGAGGAAGGGCAGGAGCCCGCAGACCTCGTCCAGGCAGTGCACCTGCAAAGGCAGCAGGGTTGTCCCCAGAGCCACAGGGAGCAAAGGACGGGTCACAGGGATGGGTTGCCAATGATGCCATGTGCCAGCTGTTGAGGGGATTCTGGATGGTGTGGGGCACCCACGCTGCCCTGGTGCTGGAAAAGGAGCAGCTGAGCACCCCCAGTCCTCCAGGAGATGCTGAAGGGCTCTTTTCCTGCCTGGAATGTGCCTTTCTCAAGCACACCAGTGCTGCCCAGGTGAGGCTAGTTCAAGCCTGACATTTCTTGCTGCCCCACACCAGCAAGGTGGGCACAGCAGCAGGAGCCCAGACAACAGCTGGCCAAGTCCCTGCACTTTGCATCGCCCCTCAACCCCATCCCAACCATGTCCCATTCCTGGCAGGATACTCTAAAGCCCTTTGGCATCAACGTGGCTGCTGGCATTGCATCCCACATGCCCTGCCATGCCTCCCTGGCCCTGCTCACCTGCGAGCAGAGCGTTGCCTCCTCGTGGAAGTAGCCGTGCATGAAGTCGCAGTACTCCCGCGTGGTGATCTCGCAGCTGGCAGGGGGCAGGAGGGGGCTCACTGGGGGCAGGGCACACTCAGGATGCCCCTGAGCATCCCCCTCTGCTCTCAGCCTGCTTCCCATCCCTCAAGGCTCCCTAACCTCCCTCTCCCCCCAGGCACAGCTCTGGACACTGATGGGACAACATGAGGCAGGAGGGCAGAGGGGGGAGCCAAGCCAGGCACACCCTTTGCCACGACCCACCTGCCCTTGGTGCCGATGCAGCACGGCCTGCCCTTGATCTGGCAGTCCAGGTGGGCGAAGCCTGTGTGGTTGGTTTTGGTCTCGTAGGTGCAGATCTAGAAGCAGGAGGGAGAGGAGCCCCGGTCAGGGTCTGGCCCCAGGCTGTCCCTGCAGGCCCCTGCCACCACAGAGTCACCAGCTGATGGTGGCACCGGGCTCTTACCGGCCACTTGGTGATGTCGTCTGGCCACACGTGGGGTGGGTTGGATGCTGGCTCCTCACATGTCCTGGCGGGAGGAGGGGGGTGAGTCAGGTGTGTCCCCCCAACAGATCCCCCCTGCAGACCAGTAACCCCCTCAGGCACAGACAGCTCTGGGACCTGCCCCGATCCTGCCCACCAGTGGTGTCCCACAACACCCCACAGCAGCTCCTTCTGCAGGACTCAGAGCTGTTGGACAGCCCCACCGATGCCCACGGATGTTCCCATCCCAGCAGGACAGGGACAAGCACAACACAACAGCACCACCCACTGCTGCCTGTGTTTAGGACAGGCCCCACCTCAGTTTCCCCACTGATTCCCTCTTCTTTATCACTCTCCTACAGTGTGCAAAAGCCTTTAGATAAGAAATTCCCTGAGATAAGAGGGTTCGAGGCATCCAAGCTGAAAATGCAGCCCTTTCTGCCGTGTCCCACACACAGCCAGGTGACCGGGCCACCTCTGCCCAGCTGCCACTCCTACCTGGGGTCCTGGTGACACACAGCCCCCGAGCTCCGCTTCTCTCCCGAGCCCATGGCTGGTGCGTTGCTGCCCGGCCACTTGATGAACGTTGCCAGTGTCTCCTGCAGGGAGCACGGAGAGACCGAGGATGCGGCAGGGAACGCACGGCTCTGACCCCGCACGCGTCCCGCCCTGGCGCAGCGCAGGGCCGAGATGGTTTCCCCCCCTTTCCCCAGGGATGCCCAGCCCCTCCCGGTGCCCACGGCAGGGGCACGCACCGAGCAGTCCTGCGGCAGAGTCTGGATGCAGCCGGAGTTGTCGTTCTGGACACAGCAGCCGGAGCCACGCTCCCGGTCCCGCTCACGCTGGATGAGCCGCTCCACCTGCCGATCCTTCCGGATGCAGGGGGAGAACTTGGCTCCCAGGTGGATCAGGTCGATCTGGGAGGGAGGTGCCAGTCAAGGGGATGCTTTGTCTGCGCACCTCCCTTGTCTCTAGCCATCCCTGGGGAGAGGTCAGCAGGGGCAGGGGGTCTCCACAGGCAATAGACAAAGGTCTCAGTTATCCCAGGGGAGGGAAGGCAGGTGGGAAGGGGATGGGGTCTCTTCTGACCATCCCACTGTGATGCCACATGTCCCAGTGGGATGGGGGCTCAGGGGCCCAGGACAGCAGGCTGGAGTGAGATGGTTAAGCTCGCTCCCCTGAGGAGAGGAGCCCCTCAGAGAAGCCCCTCAGCTCAGGGCAGGGGTAGCAGAAGGCAGAGCCTGAGGCCAGGGGCCAAGGGTCTGGCAGGGTCCTTACCGAGCTGGGCCCGATCCAGAAGTTTTCCTGCTGGATGTACTTGACACTCTCGTAGACACCCTTGTTCCTCAGCACCTACCAAGAGAGGCCAGGGTCAGCTCCCACTGAAGGGACGGGTGCTGAGGGGATGCACCCCTGTGTCCCTCCACTCATGAGGGGCTGAGCAGCCCCTTCATCCGAGGGGAAGGGCTGCTGGGTCCCACCAGAAAGGCAGGACAGGGGAACAGCTCAGCTCCCACCACATATTCTGCTGCAACACGGTGCTGCTCGTCCCCCTGCCCTGGCTATTGCACAGAGCCTCTCAAACGCTGGAGCCCTCCCAAGATGCTCCCAGTCCTCGCAGGGAGCATGACGCCACGGGACACTGGTGGTCACAGTCCCCCCCAAAAAGATGGCTCTTAAACTTACTAACTCTGTCGTCACGTGCTGGGCGAAGCCGATGGGGGCGATGCCGTAGGTGCCGATGACCAGCAGGGTGATGAGGATGTGGACAAAGGTGATCCAGTACGTGAAATATGGCCTGGAGGGGACAGGACCCAAAATTGGAGCCGCTCAAAGACGGCTGGGCAAGGGAACAGGACCCAAAAATGGAGCTGCTCAAAGANATGTGGACAAAGGTGATCCAGTACGTGAAATATGGCCTGGAGGGGACAGGACCCAAAATTGGAGCCGCTCAAAGACGGCTGGGCAAGGGAACAGGACCCAAAATTGGAGCTGCTCAAAGATGGCTGGGCAAGGGGACAGGACCCAAAATTGGAGCTGCTCAAAGATGGCTGGGCAAGGGGACAGGACCCAAAATTGGAGCCGCTCAAAGATGGCTGGGCAAAGGGACACTGCAGTCCCCCAAGCCCTGATCCCCAAGCATTGAGGGGAACACACATCTGAGTTGGGGTGCCATCGGTGCCCCTCACCGGTGGCTGTCGGTGTTCTCCAGCTGGGACTGCACGATGCTGCTCAGGCTGCGCCGGTACGTCCTGTTCAGCCACTTGCCCACCACCCCCAGCCCGTAGTAGCGTTTCTTGCGGTCGAAGGCGAAGTGCTTCACTTTGGAAGCGATGCGCCTGCCCCGCCGCGGGGCCGGGCCTGCGCCGCCGGACACGGAGGTGAGCCGGACACCCTCCTGCCTGCGGAGAGAGGAGAAACCAGTCACACCTGCCAAAAAGGACCAGCTGAGAAACACCCCATGGCCACAGCCCCGAGGATGCCCTGAGATGAGGCTCTGAGCACCTCCTGACTCCATTTTCCCAGGAGCTTGCTGGAAGGGCCCGGTGCCCGCGGCAGGGATGGCTGGGGACATCGTCCTGCCTGCAGCAGGGCACCTGGGCAGCCTCAGGGGCAGCACCTGCTGAGGGCTGGTACTCACGGGGTGGGCTGCTCCACCTCGGGGGACACCCTGGCATCCTCCGCCACCTGGTGCATGCGTAAGTACGTGGCTGACAGAGGCGGTGACTCGAAGACGTCGTCGGGCATGGAGTACGTCTCATCGTGCATGCCCATCTGGAAGGAGGATGGATATGTTTCCTTGGATGTGTGTAACGGGTCAGAAGGCTCCCCCCCGACTGAGCATCCCCCTGGGGAGGGGGAGAGGGTGATCCCCAATGACATCCCACTAGTGGCTCATCACAGGGTGTGAAATGTGCCCACGATGGCAACATCATTCCCTGTCACATCACTGAGACTGGGGCACAGCAGCCACCGATGCCTCTGTCACCACTGGATGAAGAGCCAACACAGGGGTCCTCGTGAGAGCCCTGCTCCACACCCAGCCCCCTGTGCAGGGTGCTGGGACACACCCCAGCTCCAGCAGCCAGCACGGACTGTCACTTGCCTTACTGAAGAAGGACGAGTCCAGGGTATCAGCAGCATCCACCATGTCCTCGTCCATGAAGCTGGGGTACAGGAAGCTCCTCTTGCTCCTTTGCTTGGGAGCCAGCGGCTCCAGGACAGAGCGTCCCTTTGGCAGCACAAGCAAATGAAGGTAAGCAACCAGAAGCCCCTCAGTTTTTGCATCACTGAGGGCTTCTCAGAGCTTCCCTTCCCCAAAGCCAAGTGGCAAGGATTCAATCCCAATCAGCCACCATAGCCCCTTGTGTGGGGAGGAACTGGCAGAAGATGCTGCCTTTAGCTCCTCGGAATCCGCACGGGACCATGGCCACGTTAGTCAGCGTGACAAGTGACCTCTGAATCCATCTGCTCTCATACCCACAAACCTATCCCCAAGGTTTGCCCAGGGTTCCTCAGGAGCAAGAAATTTTCTGGAGAGGCTTCCTTGTCCCTCAGCAATGGAACCCAGAAGTTGTTTTTCCTCAGGTCGTCCAATTTTCACCAAAACTTCTACTTTTAAGTAGAGCTCAGCTTAAAAACACCGATCTCCCCCCTCAAACACACCCTGGAGAGACAGCAGTCTCCATGCAAAGCAAAAAGCCACAAAGCAAAGATGACGGGTGAAGGACAGAACTGAAACCCGGCTCAGGAAGAAGACGATCCTCTCCATGCTCCCAAAACTCACACGGAGAAGGGCTGCGGCCGCCTTGAAGCTCATGTGGGCGACAGACTCCCTCTTCCTGCGTGGCAGGCGGCCGTAGCCCGAGCGGATGCTGTTGAAGGACGCCAAGGAGACAACACCGGGGGTGAGCGGGGGCAGGACGTGGTGGGGCGTGTGGGGACGGTCGGTCTCGTCGGGATGGCGGAAGGGACGGCCCCTGGCCAGGGGGTCCACGATCTGGGGGACGGAAGAGGTTGTGAGTGCCAGGAGGGCAGAGCTGGGAGTGGGACCCTTCACCCCGAGCTTTACCTTCGGCATCTTGGCGGGCTTGGGTGACTCGGTGGCTTGGAAGGAGGGTCCCTCCTGGCTGGGCAGCTCCATGTCGCGATAGGCAGGCTTCAGCTTGCCGTACCTCATGCTGCAGTGCTGCAGGCTCTTGCGCTGCCACTGCTGCCGCTTCCCCTCCCAGTCGCTGCTGACGCCGAACCACTCCGCTGTGCCCCTGGACACGCGGTGGGCACGCTTGTCACACAGCTGGCCCCCCACCCCAGGTACCACCATTCCACCCTCTGGCAGGCAGTTGGGGTTGGGGTGTCTCAGCCCAGCCTGCAGCGGGGCGGTTTTGACCCGGCTATGGGTCAGAGGGAAGTGGAGGAAAGTGATTCTCGCACTCCCTTCTGAGACAGGACTCTCCAGCCCCACCCCAAGTCCTCTGGCAGTACCCACAATGTCCTGACACGGCCCCCTCCGAGTGACTCAGCCATGGCTGGAGCCCTCTGAGTGACCCACCCACGGCTGGAGCCCCCCCTGCCCTCACTTGCGGATGCTCTGGGACAGGGAAGTCTGCCGGCGGAAGCCGGGCCGGCGCTCCTGGCGGGGCTCCTGCAGGCTCTTGCTCTTGCGGTAGATGGGCACCTTGGAGGGCTGGAAGGCAGAGCAGCAGGGCATTAGGGATGGGATGGCACCTGGCAGCCCCCCAAAGCCCAGCGTGGGACTGAGGCAGCTCCATCACTCACCTCCTTGAGGGCACCATCCTCCTCCGCCTCCCGGGGCGGGATGACGATGGAGAGGTTGGGGGGCTTCTTGCTCTGCAGGCGGCTGCTGCTGGAGCGGCTGCCCCCGTTCTTGTCCCCGGCTGACATCTCGGCAGGCTGGCAGAGAGCAGGGAGTCAGCCAGAGGGGCAGAAATATTCCCCCAGGAGCTTGTGTGTGTGAGGAAAGGCTGGGTCCCAGCAGGAGATGGGGCCTCACCAGTGGGATGCCACCAGACTGAGCCCCCTGTGTCCCTGGCTGTGCTGGTGAGACCTTGCCATCGTGAGCCTAGCTGCTGCATCCCCAAAACGCACATTCCATCCCAGAATTTGGGTGGACAGGAAGGCTTACATTAACCACTGCCAGTCCCCTGGGGTCACCAACACCACCCCTCACCCGCTGGAAGTAGGGCAGGGATGGCAACAGGCAACAGTGACCAGGTCAGAGCATCCCCACCATCCCAGCACGTGCCTGTGGGACACCCAGGTTTCACATCCCACCAGGATGAGCCTGACCCTGTGCCTTGGAAATATGAGGGATCCCAGCAAGCCCTGGCCAGGCCTGTGGCTCACAGCTGCAGCACACAGGAACACCAGCCCTCCCAGTTTGGCAAGGGAGCCGAGGGGAGATTGCAGGGGGTGTCTGCAAAGAGCTCCTCTTGCCTGGGCAGGGTGGGAAGGGAGGGGACACAGCCAGGCAGGGCACACACAAAGCCTGAAAACACCTGATCCACATCCCCACATGCACCACAGCTCCCACATGGACCCGCCATGTGTTGGGGTGCCCCATGCAGGGGGAGATGCAGGACATTCCCCTCTGGCACGTGCATGTCCACAGCAGGCTGGGAGACTGAATCCTCCCTGGCACCACGTGCAAGGAGGGGGAAGCCAAGACGTGGTTAATTCCTCAAGAAATCCCCTCCCGAGGGTCCCCGCAGCCGGCTCTACCAGGCAGGGCTTTGGAGGAGAAGTAATTCCATCTGAGTGCAAGAGAACAAGGCCCAGATCCTATTAGGGACTATGAGGGCAATCAAAAGGGAGGCACAGCTCCCTCTGACCTCTGCCCGTCCTCCTTGGCCATGTGCCAATGCCCCGGGGACTCACACAGGCCTCACGAACATCTCTTGTCCCCCAGGACTGCCATGGCCATGAGAATGGTGTCACCTGCCACGTTTGCACAGTGCCACTGGCTGCAAAATGCCAGCTGGATCCACAGGCCTGGCTCCTCTCCCTGCCCAAGATCCCAGTGACCAGACTCCTACAGCTCTGCTCTCCTTAGGCAACGTCATTTGAGCAACCAGATGAGTGACTGAGATCCCACCAGCCCTCTCTGCCACAGGATCCCATTAGCAGCCCGTTCCCAAAGCCAGAGTCAGGGGCAGGGACACTTGCAGCTCCCTCAGCACTTGGAGTCCTGAACACAACCCTCCCCTTAGACCACACCACAAGCAAAGCCTGGCTTTAGGAGCGTGGGGTGCCCAAGGGATCAGCTTCATGGCATGCAGGAGTCCAGAACCAGCTCCCCAGGGATGGGAAAGCCTGGAGTTGGTAGCACTAGCTGGAATTGCTGCCCTCCATCAGCTCCTGGGCCATGTGATAGCCTTCTCCTCCTGCATTAAAATGGGAGCTGGGCTCCCTCTCCAGCACCAAAACTGGGAGCAATCAGCTCCCAGATTTCCCCTGGGGGCTCAGCCAGTGCTGGTCCCCACGAGGGTCTCCTCACCTCATAAGAGTGACAGGGATCCTGCGCAGTGATGGCAAACACCCACGGCAGCCTTCCTCTGCCTCCGTCCTTCACGCACGGGAGCCCCGGGACACGGCCAAATTCCTCCTGCGGGGAGAGGCTGCGATGGAAAACCACGCATGGGAAAGCAGGCAAGGGCTGCAGGAGCATCCCAGGAGAGGCAGAGCTGAGCTTAGTGCTCCCTAGACCTTGGGGACAGGGCTGCAGGTGGCTGGACACCAGGGACAGGGGTCAGCGGCTGGCACAGGGCAGCAGCAGGAGGAGAAGCCCCCATTTAGAGCAATGCTCCGTGGCAGGGAACAGCACGGGGCAGGCAGGGAGTTTTCCCCTGCTGCTGCCAGGCAGAGCTCTCGGGAAGCGAGACACCCAGGAAGAGCAGGCACGGGTATTTCATAGCTGCTAAACTGGGAGAGTGCCAGCCCCAGCAAGCAAAACTTTCCGTCCCACTGGGGAGCTGGAGACTCTGTTTGTTTTCCTCCCAGGGCAGCCAGCAATGAGCCTGAGATGCCAGCTGCTCTGGAGAGCTGGGAAAGGGAACACGCTAGGGTCAGAGCAATCCCTGGGGCACCCTCAGCCTTCTCCAGCTCTCGGGAACGGCTCTGAGCGGTGAGAGCCAGAAGCACAGAAATTGGAGCCAAACTCTTACACAGCCCCACTCTTACACCCCCATCCCAAAATCCCATCCCCACCTGCCCCCATCACACCCCGGACAGCCCCAGATCTCCGTGCTTCCCAGCAAAGCAGGTTTGCAGCACGTTTAAAATCCTGGTCTCTCTTCCCACCAGCTCCCCACGCAGAGGGGGTGGAGGGCTGGACCGGCCCCCCCGAGGTGACTGAGTCCTGGGGGAGCTGGCACAGCCCGGCCGGCACCTGCTGTCCAGTCACGGTCACGCGGCGCGGCCGGAGCTCTTGTCACGGCTCTGTGCATCGGCACATTTGGCATCGAGCGGGAGGGGGAGGAGGCCAGCGGCCCCCGAGGGCTCAAGGCTCCTTTACCACACAGGCTGGAGGCAGCAGCCACCTCCCTGAGCACAGATCCCGAGCCACTAGGAGCCTTATCCCGTGCCAGGCGGAGAAATCCCCAGGGGATGGTGCTGGGAAGGTGTTTTCCAGCTCACCACGTGCTCGGTGCTGGCGCCCAAGCCCTCTGGAGCTGGCGTGCTCCGTGTGAGAGCATCCAGACACAGCCTGCCACAAGCCTGGTCCTCTAGATCCCCACAGTCCCAGGTCCCTGTCACCCCCCAGCCCCGGCACGGAGGGCTCTGACACCAGGAGCACGGCTCCCTGCCCGGCAGCCCTGGCATCAGCAGCCCCATCACAGGGCACAGCTCGGCTGAGGGGCCCCAGGGAGCCTCAGCCCAGTCCTTGGACACTCAGGGTGGATGTGGTGGCTCTGTCCTGGGGGCAGAAAAGGGAAGTGAGAGGCGACGTGTGGAGCTGATGTGAGGGGATGGCTGAGTGCATGGCCTGGTGTGGGGACAAGGCAGGTCACAGCAGCGGGGGGTGACAGGCACGGCACTTGGCAGCCACAAGCATGTCCTGAGCTTGGTGGGAGCTGTGCTTTGGGCTGGAAGAAGGGTCCTGAGGGCAGCATGGTGTCACTTCAGGTTGGAAAAGATCTCCGTGCACTGGGGCTGCTGCCACTGCTGACCCACTGGGAATGAGATATGGGCAGGGCGTGGAGGGAGGATCACCTGCTCTGGTTGATAAGAAGAGATCCTCCACTATCACCATCTCCCCTCCCAAAGCTCTTGACCACTGAAGGTCACCATCCAGCAGTGAGGGACACAGCCTGTGCTCCAACAGCAGCAGGGGGGAAGGCCCCACACTCTCCCAAGAGGGCAGATGTGTTGGGGTCACTGGGGAGCAACTGGGGTGAGGTTTGAGCCTTGAACCAGAAAAGGCACAGGAAGGTGACCAGGGCTGGTTCCCAGCCCCAGGGCGAATCACAACAAGCACTGACCCGAGGAAGCACACCCAAGGAAGAAAGTGATGGAAAAAGTGATGTGGTTCATACAAGGCGTCACTGCAGGATGGTCCAAGCAACACAAAGGTCACTCACTGGGATGGTCCAAGCAACACAAAGGGACCATCAGCAAGGCCAGGGGAGCGGAACTGGGGCAGCCGAGCACAACCATTGCACGAGACAGCAGAGACAACCCTGCAGAGCAGCCCTGGTCGGAGAGGGTGCATGCAGTGGGTTCACGGATGCTTGGAGAAGGATCAGGATCTCTCTCCCCGAGCTTGTTGGCACTGGGGGAAGGGACATTACTGGAATAACAATGTCTCAGGCTGGCACAGCTCAGCTGGAGGAGAAAGCAGCTCTGAGCCACCCAAGGGTGTGGGGCAGGGAGTGGGACCCCCACGAGCACCCATCACACCCATCACCCTGAGCACGACGAGCCCCAGCTCTTCCTCTCCATCTCCACAGGGCAGTGGGAAAGGGGCCAGCAATGCCCCAGAGCCCCCAAACACCCCCGCAGCCTCTGCCGGCACCCAAGAGCCCATCAGGCAGAGCTGCTGCTGCCCATAAATGATTCACGAGCACGTTAAAGACCTCTCAAGGCTGGAGCCGCGTTAAAAGGTGCTCCCAGTTATTAAGAGCTCCGGATAGGAAACTCAATTGGTGCAACTGCTCTGAGCTTCGAGCTCCTGCAGACTCACACACCCGAGCAGAGACCCAGCACCTTCCCCTCCTTCTGCTCCCTTTCAAAAAGCTTTTTACCATTTTCCAGTCTCAAGTTTCAGATCTGGAGAGAAGCAGCCGAGCACAAACAGCTCTTGAAATAAAAACATATTACTGGGGGGGAAAAAAAAGGAAAACCACTCCATTTTTCCCCCACGCGTCCCAACCCTGTCACAACGCAACTGGGTGGCAAAACCGCGAGACGCAGGGTTTCGCTCTGAGTCTCCAGAGAGGCCCTCTGTGCTCCAGAGGGTTTGTTAGCTGCCCTCTCCCTTATCACCGAGCCACATGGCCAGCACGGCACCCACAGGGCCTTAAATTCACATCTCCGTGGCCGGCAGGGGAAGGAAGATGGGGTAGGAAGACGGGGTGCGGATGAGAGCCGGCATCCCGTCCTGTCCCCGGGGTGCGCAGGCAGCCAGCACACGCCTCACCCACGCCACCACGAAGCACATCCTCTCCCCTTTTCCTCCCCCGGGAAGGCCATTGGGCAATGGCAGCAGGTCTGCTGAGCCCGGGTGAGATGGGAACACGGGCACGCCCCAGGAGGAAGGAAAGCGGCCGGGGAGATAGAGCCCGGCGGGCGGGGGGGCTGCGCTGGCCCCGCTGATAAAGGCGAGCGCTGCCCGCGGGGAGGGACACGGGGGGAGCGGGGCCACTCGCACCACTGCTCACGGCAGCCTGGGCTGGGCTGGGCTGGGCTGGGCTTCCCCGCTGCGAGGGCTGGAGAGCCGGGAATGTGGCCCTGGACTCCCCGGCAGCCCTGGGTGACGCCATCCCTATCGGCGTGGAGAGGGAAGGATGGATTTGCCTGCCACGTCTGGGAGCGGGTGGAAAGAGCCGCGTGGAGGATTTCCCACATCCCAGCCACTGCCCGTTTCCCACCCTCGTTAATTTTTACCAGTGCAACAACCCCCACCCACCCCAGCAGAGCAAAACCCAAAGGCTTCCCAGCCTGCTGGGGTGGGCGGCAAGGCCCGGTGGGCTGGGGTCCCTCTGTGCCACTGCCACCCATCCCACACCTCCCCACTTCCCACAGCATCAATCCTGCTCTTGTGGCTGCACAAGCTGCGCCCCCGAGGTGACAAGCTGCGGTTTCACTGGACACCTCCGTGCTTTCTGACTCATTTGTGGAGTTTCAGAAGTGGGGAAACTGAGGCACCGCAAGACAGTAAGGCTCCCTGCCTCCCCACCCCGCTGCTGCTCCACAGGCAGAGCGCTGGTTCCTTCTCCATCGAAGTCCACACAGCTCTCCCAATTTGAGTTCCTGGAGGACGAGGGTGGAGGGGGAAGCCCTGACATGCAAATCCCATAAATATTCGCTGCCCTGCCCTCCCAGAGCAGTTATTTGGGGGTTGCCCCTGCCCCATGCTCAGCTAATGTGACCAGCACCCCACAATGCTTGGCCTTGGGGTGCGAGTC
>VXAD01012881.1:161897-229588 GCA_013399195.1 Dicrurus megarhynchus | reverse complement strand
AGCTTATTTCAAGCTCATTTTGGGAGTGACTGAGTTTCTCTCTGCTTATAATTAAACCAGTGAGAAACAGAATATATGGAAATAATTAAAATTTGTCAGGACTAGAAGTATTGGGGTAAAAGAAGTAAAGGGGTGACAAGTATTCTTTATCAAAAGGTTCTCTAAATTCAGTGTCTCAGACAAAAAAGAAAACGCCTCATCTCCAGTCTCCCATGTACCTTCTGCCACAGCAAATCCTGTCCGTCTGACACAGTCTGCAGGCACTGACATGCCTGTGGTACTCCCCGTCCCACAGAAAGCCACAGAAATCCCCTGTCCCCAGGGGCTCAGGCTGGAGCAGTGGCTGAACAAGAAAGTAACGTGCCGAAGTATGTCTCTGCTGGGCAGCAGTAATTTGGGTCTTTTCTGAAACGGCACAGTTGGTGCTGCAGTAATTCAGAGCAATCCCTATTCTGCATTTGACATGGCAGAAGCTCCTCAGACAACCACCAGAAATAAACACTTGCTTAATAGTAGTTATTATTATTATTATACTGACATTTTTGTATTTTATATTTTTGCTTTTAAACAAAGGCTGTTTTTTTTAAGGATTGGGTGTTTGGAACTTTGAAGCAAAACATTTTTGTTTAAGATGTCATTAACAGTTTCAATTACTTTTTTTTTTTTTAATCTGCTTCTGGGCTCATGCATGTAGAGATAAGGCCATAAAAGCCTTGATAAAAATACTTTAAAAATTGGACTGAAATATTTCTTTCCTAGTGTTTTAATGAAAAGAGAGCAATGTTCATTTGTTCTAACCAAGTGATGTTGGAGGTTGTAAGGTCCCAGATGCTACACAAAGAAAATGCTCTTTCTAAAAATCTGATTATCTAAAGAGGGAGGGAGGGGAAGGGTAGGCAACAAAAGCAACCTCAGTGCCTTGCCCATCAAGCTTGTCAGGAAAGCAGGGACGTGCCAGATCTGTTAGACCTACTGAGGACGTGCAGGCCTGTGGATCCCACTTGCCTGTTTTATGTCCTCATTTCTCTTCCTGTGTTACTGCATTGGAAGGAGCAGACACAAAAAAGCAGAGAACAAGCACTGAGCATGGAGCAGACAATCGGCTCTTGATGAGGCTAATTAGTCTGGGTCTCGCTGTGATCAGCTTTTAGTGCAGATTTCCATGCGCAAGGGTTTTTCAAAGGGTAGAGGTGCAAAAAAATAGAATGTCTTCCTCAATCTGCCTACAGCCTTTAAACTACACCTAACATCACCCTGGGCAACATTCCTGCAGGTGGCTGGAGATACAGGGAGGGTAAAAATTATTTGGGTGATGTATCTGGGAGACCAGAGTTAAGAGACAGTATTACAAACATTCTTTTTCTCTGTAATACGGGATGTGTTGGGAAGTGGTTTTTAAAAATTGGTAGAAACCCTATTTAAAAAACACAGTCAGTTGGGTTGATGCAGTGTTTATTCAGATGCTGAACAGCTTACCCTTCCTTTCCCTCATCAACCAGGAGGGAGAGACCCCCACTCAGTACATTGCCTCTGAAACCACAACTCTCATTCTTCATCCACAGGGAGGTTTTGGTGACTCCTTTTGGTTTTTAATGGGACCTTGGTATCCGAATAAATCATGGTCCAGAGCCCCCTTAAGTCACCTCATCTGTGAGAAAGGACCTTATTGTCAGCTTAAGACAGAATATTAAGGAAGTAGTTTCACACTGGCAAATATTTCACTTTTTGAGGTAAATACTGATTTACAGTAGTGCCCCCTCTCCCTTCTCATCCTTGCCCGGTGCCACTGTGAATCCATCCCTTCACTTGGCCAGTGCAGTATTTGCACAGCTTCTCTCTGGGAGGGAGTGGAAGCCCAGCCTGGGCGTACAGGCAGACAGAGGTGGTGGTTTGGTTTTTGCCAAGTTATTTTAAGCTGGGTGAGTTCTTTCACCACAGTCTCAGAGCAGCCACGTCTGCATTTGTGCTGACAGAGCTGAGGGAATGGTGTGTGGTGGGTTTGCCACCAGGAATTTGTCTCGTGAGCCTGTGCCAGGAGGGAAGGGACTGCCAACACAGAACAGCACCTGGCATAAAGAGGCATCTGTGAGGAGCCTTCACATGAACAGAGACTAGACCCATACAGAACACAACAAAAATGTACCAACAAAGGGACATACTTCCAATGAACAGTTTNTTTTTTGGTATCTTTTTCCTTTTTTTGAATTAATGCACAGAAAGGGCTAAAAAAGTGGAACCTCACTGTACTGTCAGGTGGAGGAACAAGGAACTCTCACTGCTGGGATGCTCCTTGTCTCTCCAGTCCCTTGGGAATGGCTGGTGTTTTCCAGGAGAATAAGAAACTTGTTGTGAAAGGAGGAGGACTCAGGAGGGTGGCAGTGGCTGTGGGCTGCTGCAATTCTGCTCTCCTGAAGAGCTTATTGCCTGCTTTATTTTTGCACCCCTTTCTGGCATTACAAAAGTGTGTTACAAATTTTACAGAGGAAGGGGAGAAAGGAAGAAAAGGGGAAGGGCCCAGCTATGCTGGCCTAGGGCTCTGCAGTCCTGTTTGTCCTCGCATACTCTTCCAGCTCTGATTTCCTGTCCATGGCGAGTTGCAGCTCCTGCTTGATGATTTCGATCTGCTTCTCCAGCTCCGTCAGCTCTTGCAGCACTGAGGTCCTCGCAGTGTTGAGGGACTCAGCTTTCCCGTTGGTGGTTAAGGAAGGCGGAGTCTCTCTCCTCCCCTGTGGCAGGGGCATGTCCTGGTGCTGATGGATCGTCACCTCATTCTGCCCCTCATCGGTGCAGATGTATTTTTTTCGGTGGCAGTTGCCCAGGTTGGCTGTGTTCCACACCGCATGCTGGCTGTTCCCTACGTGGGCCCTGAACAGAGAGAGGAGAGTTAATACCACATCAGAGCCTGCTCTTGTACATGTGCACACCTCCCCTGTGAGCCATCCTAGTGGAAAAATAAAAGGCTGCTGTTACATACTACATAGAAATATTATTCCTTTATCCCTGGAATTATGTTTTCTTGCAAAGCACAAATCATGGATGTAAATGACCACATTTTGGGATTTAACCATAGCAGAGGCTAGAACAGAACCCTGAATGTTATCTTCCCCAAAACTCTTTTTTTTAGTTATGAAATTACTCAGCTGCAGCTCAGGAAAATGCGAGTCCTTCAAAGCTCTCGGAAAGATTTTGTGGTTGCAATGTCCAAGTTTATTACAGCATTCGTCCTTTGCATGTTACTACTCTGTGCTGGCTTGGGCATTTGCTCTCACAGAGAAGGAGACTCCCTAGAGCTGGTGTGGAGAGGTGAAGGGGAAAGCTTTGTCCTTTAATCTTGGAGTCTGTTGGGGAGCTGCTTGTGCTCTGGGGGACTGACACAAATGATGTATCCAAGCCTTGCAGGTACATTCATGAGCTTCCTGACACACCAGAGAGACTTCAGGGTTGTTGTGTTGAGGCAGAACTTTCTGTCTGGGAACTTTTTGAAATGCTTCAATTACTTTTTTTTGCAGAAATATTTCCATAATATTTTGATTCCAGTGAACAAATTCCAGAATTTTCCTTCTTTTTGGGGAACTTCCCTCTGCTGCCCTCCCAAATCAGGCCATTTACAAGGGTTCCTTCCCAAACTGAGGAGCAGCCTGTGGCCTCCGTCCTCCAACTTAAGGAAGCACAGTGTTAGCTGCTGTGGGAGAGGAGCTTCTCTTTCCTGCCTGCTTTCCCTTTGGCACAGGTTGAGGTGTGTTCAGTTGATAAAGGGAGGTTTAAACTCTGAAGGAGCTGCGTTTCAGACCGCTCCATCCTCGAGCTCTTCTGTGGGTATCCTTGGACCAAAGGCCTCTGTGTGAGCGCCAGCAGGCAGGTTAAGGAAGGAGGTTGATATTTCAAGGTTTTGACTGTTAAAAACAGTTGGTTTGCGGATCCACTCTGGAGCTGGGAGTGGATCCTTTTCTCATCTGCCTGCAGAAAAGGAAAGTGGATCGTGGCAATTTTGTTTGAGGAGGTGGCGATCCGGAGTGTTCTCCAAGAGATGGGCTGGCAGAGAGGCAGTGGGGGAGGTTTCAGGCAGGAGCAGCAGCCCCTGCCTGGGTCATGCTCCAGAGAGCTCAGGGAATCCCAGCAGTAGATGTGTATGTAGAGTTGTTTATTTTTGTGCAGATCAGCAATTTTGTCATATTTCAAAATAAAAGATGTGAAGACTCTCAAGTCTGGGCAGGTGATTTTAACAAATGCTAGAGTCCACAGTTAACACTCCAGTTTGACCAAGTCATTAAAACCGTTTACAATTTGGCTACTGATGCTGAGTAGCTTTCCTATTTTTTGGAAAGTTACAACCTTGAAAACCCCACAGATTTTCCTACCTGAGGATACCAGCAGTAGCATGATGCCAGTTCTTTGCAGCTCTTTTCTGTATCTTTGGTGCTTTTAAGAGTTCCTCAGTCCCCGGCAGGAATGAAAGCACGTGTGATAATGTGAGTGATTTGAGAGCTCTGTGTTGTGCCTTGCCACATCAGTGTCTGTGACAAGCTGCACACCCCACTCGTAGCTCTGTGGAGTTGAATTTGTCCTTATTCTGTGCAAACAGCAGCCCAGAGATGCGGAGAAGAGCAAGGACAGTGGGTGGGTGTGCACGGACACACCCGTGGGCTGATTGCTGTGCGGGCAGAAGGCTTTGGACAGTACATCTTCACTCTCCCGAGTTGGAAGAATATTTGCATGGATCTTTTTCTAAGCCATTGCCTGGGGGGCTTATGGGCCATCTCCTCTTGTTACAAACTTCTTACACCACTCAATACCTGGCAGATACTGGGCTGGTGCTTTTTTTACCATCAGAGATCCAGAGAATCCTTCCCCTGGGAGAATCTTCAGTTGAGTGCCAGAGGTGATGGGAATGTTTCCCCTCAGTGAGGAGGATGCAGCAGGAGGAAACATTTTTCAGCACTCATCGCCTCTCCTGCTGCACACAGATCAAAAGCCAGGCGTGGTTGTGTGCAAGGAGGTGCCATACTTGATGGCTTTTTGCAAGATGAAGGAATGAACTTAGGAAATCAATTGCAGGCATTTTTATACACTTGTGTGTATAAAAGCAGCTTAGGAGCTTAGAGATGCTTACTTCCTTATACTTGCTGCCTTTAGCACAGGAATGTCAAAGAAACACAACATACTTCGACATCTTGCAGGTTTCATCCAGGTCAAACACCCAGCAACATTCACAAAGATATTTTCTTTTCAATACTCTCTGGCTGAACTTCCCTGTAGAAAAGCAATGCTGCTGCCTGTGTCCTTACAAAGTGCACCAGTAGGGTGGAGTTGCTGAGCACATGCACAGTTCCATGCAGTGCCTCGTGTTCCTGGAAGCTGTGCATCTCATTGTCTCCTCTGCAAAAGACACAGCCCATGAAAACAAGGCAAGGTTGTTGCCTCCTTTTTTCTCCAACAACACTTGTTGGACAGAGTGTTTTCTGAAGGGGCTGCAATTTCCTCTCCTCAGCTTTCTTATTTCTCATTCTACAAAATCAGAAAGCTGAAAGAGCTTGGGAGTGCCTCATCTCTCCCTCTAAAGGCTTTGCCTCATGGAGCCCTGGTGACCTGCCAGTGCTTTGACATGGGAGTCATTAATTCCCCAAAAACGAGGGCAGTGGACTTCAACTGCACCTCTTTGGAATGGGAGGCTTTTTATTAGCTCTATGCAAAATCATGAAAGAACAAGATTTCTAGATTTAATACTTCCTATGGGAAAAAATAATTAATTTCTTCCTCCCTCATTTGTCATTTCTATCTTGTTTCCCTTTTTTTTATTCTATTACCTTTGGGGTGTATTAGATCCATAACTAGATACCCAGACACAACGTATTTAATTTCAAAGTAATTTTTATAGTTTGTGTTTTAAGGCATGGAAAACTTCCCACCTCTTTTCTACTCGTTTTTTCTTAGGCTGACGTTTTTCCTCAATAAGTGAACTGTTCAGAGCACGATGTAATCTCTAGAGGGAAAAGAGGAAAATAAATTAGTAAAAGCAAGATTAAAAATGGCTCCACAAATAGGTAAACAATTTGGGCTTTGTCTGATGGATTTGAGCATAAATTATTTTGCACATTGAAGGATACAAGCAATTGTCTGTGCTTTGTCGTTACAACAGATTTATTTTCCCACAGGTTCCCAAAGAAGGGCAAACTGAAATGTTGATGAATAGTTGGGAAAAAATCCTTGGTGTTAAAATTAATTTTAAAATATTTCTTCCATTGTGCTGCTTTAAAGCAACAGAAGTTCTTCCCTTTTGTGCCTTTTGCTGCAAAGTAACTTCTTCCTTTACAGCGAACACTCAGAGCAATTCTGTCCCATTAATTTCTCTAGAATAAGGAGGGAGGTTACCCAGCACTTCCTGCATGCCTCACAGGTTTGGGTACCTGTAACAGTGAGATAAAATGCTCTCGTTTGCCAGTTCAAGATAACAGCACTGTTGCTTCTGTCATCCAAAAGGGTTGAGCTGCGAAGCTACAAGTGCAAATGGAAAGGTCCCTCTGTGAGCTTTGAATATTTGAACCGTTTCCTCTGTGCTTCCCATTCCATCCTTAGGTCAGCCTCTTCAAGCTCCAGAAGCTGCCATCACCCTTCAGATGCCAATTGTCAGTGCTCTTACAACATTTCATACCTTGTTCTTGTCCAGGCTTCCTTAGTCAGCCACACAACTTCCACAGGGTCCCTCCAGAACACGTACCTGACTGGTATGGAGCCAGTACTTCATCTTGGATTTCTTCTTGATCCGTGGCAGGACCAGTCTGTACACGATGTGTTCCCCAATGGTGGTGAGAATGGACAAACCAAAGCCAACGCACAACATCACGAAGAGCCCTGAGAAATGTTTTATCCCCATCTGCAGTGTCTGTGAATAAAATCAAAAGGGGAAGTTAATGCAGGAGGCTGTTAGTGTGCTGAAGCAGATGCTTTGTTTTCTCATGTGGAAATGTGGTCTGACTGGATACACAGTGGTGAAATAATGCAGAATAGTTGGATAGAGTTCACAGCAAATCCTCTCTGTGCTGTTTGGTGTTCAGTCAGAGCAAAGGATCTGTCATGGGAAGAGAATCACCCAAGCACCAGGGAATTTGTGCCATCACCCTAATGAGGCGGAGTGTTAAACATACACAACAATCTGGTGTTTGCAGTGTCTTTGCATTTGTAAAAGCAAGTACTGCTTGATAGAATGTAGTCAACGAACTGTAAAGCAAGTCCTTCATCAGCAGGGAGCTGATGTTCATATTTTCTGGGAATTGATCGTTAACTTTCCCTTTTTGTGCTTTACCCTTGATGGAGGGTCATGGAGAAAATGTGAAATAAGCAGCACAAACATGGCACCCCTCCACTCCCTGTATTAACAGGACAGTAATTGTGTTTGTTCGGAACTCTGGCTGCAACTATGGAAAACAGGAACACTCCCACCTTTCTCTGCCAACCCACCCTTTTCATGTAGGGTAGGAAACCTTTAATTAATTTGTCCTACTGGCATTAATAATGTTTGAACACCAAGAAACTGTGTAGAGCAGAAATCTCCACAAATACCTGTACTGCAATGTGTGGGTGAGGTATGCATGTAGTACCTTTATTCTCAGGCCTCCGTAACTAAGTTTATCAATAACTAAAATCCCTTGAGAAAAATTACTGCCCACAGACTACTATGGAAATATTTCCAGGAATACAAACTCTGTCTTTCTATTAAACAATGTTATTCCCCAAGTAAATTAAAAAAAAAAAAAAGAAGGAGCAGAGTTTTGGTAGGGTTGTGTGTCACCTGTGATGCTGCTACCCTGGACCTGTTGTGTTCCTTGTGTTCATTTGTTCGGTGGGTGGGGGTGGGGATTGTGCTTTATTATAGCTATTTCTGTAAGCTGGAAAAAGAAACTGGAATTAGTCAAAAGATAAATCACAGAATATTTGTGAAGTCTCGTTCTAAGGTCATTTTAAGCCACAGAGTTGGTTAGAGATGAGCCCACCAAAGTTGAGGGCTTGGAAGTCCTGTTGTGTACTTTGGTTGGGTGACCGTGAGCTGTATTTCTCTCTTCTGGTTTGCATATTTGATTTCTGGTTTGCATACTTGATTTCTGTTCTTTAAAACACAATGGTATGAGACAGCATGTCATAGGTTTTTTACAAGAACAGAGCTTCAGCAATCTAGCAGAGTGAGAACTTTCCCATGTTGGCACTGGCAATGAACTCTTGTTTTGGGGATCCTCTGCCAAAATCAACCTCCTTGTCCCGAAGCACACTGAGCATAACTTTTGGGATGAGAATTTTTGTACCAGTGAATAAACACTTCAAGGGTTTTGAAGGGTATAATGGAGGTGTAAAAGTGATTTCTAAAGGAACTTACTGCAGCCTGGAAAGTGAAAAACCATAGCGGAGTGGCTCTGGGGTAAAAGTGTGTCAAGAGTTTTGGCACAAGGGTTTTCTGATATGGAGACTGCATCAGTTCAACCTCAAAGCAAAACTTCCCTCTCCACATCAAAATTTCTTATTGACAAGAACCTGCCGTCCCATAGTTTTTCCTTCCAGTTAGGGGCAAAGGAGGGTGACACAAAGATTACAGGTGGTAATGCTTTAAACTGG
This sequence comes from Dicrurus megarhynchus, assembly GCA_013399195.1. Lineage (NCBI taxonomy): Eukaryota > Metazoa > Chordata > Aves > Passeriformes > Dicruridae > Dicrurus > Dicrurus megarhynchus. The sequence goes on along the minus strand of VXAD01012881.1, from coordinate 220,987 downwards.
CCAAGAACTGAAGTGTTTGACTGGAGGTCTGTGTGACCTGTTTTTTTTAAACTGCCACTGAAGCCCAACTTTTAGCCCAGGTAGAATAAAACCAGAATGAGGTTCCCATGTCTGAACTTCTTCTCAGGGGTCTCAGAGCTAAGACCTCAGTATGGCCCATCTTTGAATTTGGCACATGTGTATCATGTATATATATCACATATGATATCATCATATATATCACAGTAAGAAGCAAAAAACCTGCTATCCCAAATAGCTGAACATCCTGGTTAAAGGTGCTTTTGCCATTTCTCCAGGAAGCTCTAATGCAAATCACTCCCTTCCCAGAAAGGGTGTTCAAAGGCAAGTATGCAACAACTTACTCAGAGATGCAGAGTTAACAGTAAACACAAGAACTAACAATAATTAATAGGGAATGTCATCTGATGAATATACCTATCCATTGATGCTCCCAGGCTCCAGCTGTTGGGTGTCACCATCCTATGGGTGGTTCTTGCCATGGGAACTAGGTTTAACATAGTATCATAAAACCCTAGCCATTCAGAATAATAATAATAAAAAGCCCTATTGCAGTGGGGATCCCTGCATGCTGGGATGTCTCCTCCAGCCTGGAGTTGGTGTTCGATGCTGCCCCAGCACGGCTGAGAGAGAACACTTGGCCAGCTCCTTATGTGGAAAATAACTCCCTCGTCTTCAGCAATGCCTCTCTGATTTATGCTGATGAGGGTCTGGCTCCCTGTCCTGTCAGCTCTGCAGAATTGTTTTCTATCTTCCCTGGAAGCAGGTGAAAGAAATTCCAGCACTGTCATCCTGGATGAGTTTTTCACCTGTAATGGATGGCTTTTGAAACTGTCCCAAACAAGACACCTTTTCCTAGGAAAGGAAGTGCCAAAACAAAGCATCAATAATATTTCCTCTAGCAGTAAAGAAGGTAGTGCATTGGAAGAGCTGCCTGATGAAGGCTGCACAGTAAAAGGAAAGTTTTGAGACTAAATTAAGTGGGAAAGCAAGGTAGGGGAGAAATAATTAACACAGTGTGTCTTAGAGTGTGTAGAGTAATTATACATAACAGTATCAGCACACTCACAAACCTTTGTAAAATGGCTATTTATCAGCTGTTCGTAATTACTGTAGACACACACACGTTAAATAATAAAGGAAACCATCTAATAGAGGCACCTCTCATTTTCACTGCTTCATGCTGATTGGAGGAGCAAGCCCTAATACTTATTTTGTTGTTCCTTTATGTATTTTTAGGTGCGTATATAAAATATATGTGGAAAGAGCAGAAAAAAACTGGTTTCTCTGCATCACTGCTTTCCTCTCTGCTCAAGGGCTAGGGGCCAAGGGAGTGGTTTTGTAGGTTGGGGGTGTGCTGCCAACAGAAAACAAACTGATGGATTTCCCTACTGCAATATCTTACTTTCTTTTACTTTTATATATATATATATATATATTTTTTTTTTTTTTAAGGAATAAAATTCTGTGTATTCTGTGTTAAGCCAAGACAAAAATACAGTCCTTGCTCCAAGTTTGTAATCATAAACCCAGGAGGTAGGTCCCTGCATTTTAGGAGAAGGAACTCAGCTATGGCCATGTAATAATTCTGGAGCAATAAGCAGTGTAGTCAATCCTGTGATAATTACAGCTAATGGGTGCTAAGCACTACAGTGGCAACAGCCTCCAAGTTGTATCCCACTGTTACATTGGGAAATTGGCATTTCCTGGAAACCAACAAACACAAGAGCAGGTATATGCTTTTTGTTAATATATCCTTGGAGAGACTTTTCCAGTTTATCAACCCATATCTGCAATTGCTATCTAAATATTTCCTGTTGTTTTCACCATAGTTATACGTTTTTGTTTTTTGGTTTGTTTGGGTTTTTTTGGAGCCCTGAATAGTCGCAAATGGATGCAGAGAAGACAGTCTGACATTTGTGTTCACTTTGGAGCAGGGAGCAGAGACAAAACCAGCACTCAATGATTTCAGCATTTGTTTTCATGGGAAGAACTCCTGTTTTACTGCCTACTACAGGAGACTGTAAATGCTGTACTCTCCCTCGTTGCACTGAATAAGTCATCAAATACTCCTGTGGTCCAGCTTTGACTAATTAGAAGCTTGTAAAGATTCTTGTGGATGCTCTGCAGGTTGGCAGCATAGCACAGATATTGGTGCTGCACACTGCTGAACCCAAACACTAAATATGGGTACCATGTGTGTGTTAACCATAATAATAAGCTGTATTTTTTTGATTGCATTTTCCCCAAAAGGATTTTAAAAAGGTTTGCTGATATTAGGAAGTTTTGCAGCACCTGTGCTGAGAAGGAATTAGCAGAGATAAATGGATATGAAGGGCAGAATTCTAAACTCATTCATACATCTCAGTAGGCCTGCAAAATCCTATTGATGCTGATGCTTTTATTTAGTCAGCTAAGTGGTATTAAAACATGTCCCCCTCTCCATATCATGGCATTTCTTGTAGCTGCAGAGAGATTTATTTTTTCACTTGATTTTCATTCTTATGGCTTTCTGTGCTCTCAAAGAAGTGGCAGCTTAAAAATAATACATATTTAATCTCTTCAAGGGGATTATCCTTAGCAATGACTGGTGACCATGGCTTTAGGGTTTCAAGTGACAATTTTCAAGATTCTGTAAATATTGTCTTGCATTGGCAAGACAAGTTCCTTTCCCTGCTTGTTGTGAGGACTTTTGCACAGAGCTGGAAAAACACTCTGTTTTGTAATAAACGTTTTATTTTCTGCTCATCAACTTTCCAAGCCCTGTCAGTATCTCCTCAGGCAGTCACCTTTTTCTTTTGTTTGTTTTCAGTTTCCATGGATGAATTTAAATGTATTACTCATTTGCAGGAGACATCTTCTCCTGGCAGAGTCAATATTCATTCACTCCTTTCTGCAGGACCATTGTGCAAAGGATTTTTTTCCACATAGCAAGTCCAGAACACACTGTCTCTTCACACACTGAGATGACCCCTTTTCAATGCAACATCTGTCACTTAGTGAGACCCTTTTTCATAACATTCCCAGTCTCTCCTGTGGGCAAGGGCCACCTCTCCTCCCCAGACAGGGGGGCAAGGCTGAGAAAATTGTCTTGGTACAGCAGAACCTTTTTTCTTGTTCTTTGTGTTTGTTTTTCACACTCTGGCAACAAGGTACCATGCAAAGTGACTGATGGGCAGCTGCTATTTATAAGCACAGGACAGTTTGTTTCCTTTTTGGAAGCGTCTGCATGGCCTTCCCTTGACACCTGCAGTGCACCAGGGACAAACATAAACCAGAGTTTCAAGGTTGGAAAAGTCACCGTTGAGTTGTCAGGTGATGGGTGTAAGAAAAAAGGAAAGTATTGGTTGACCTTTAAGGGTGTTAGGAAAAAGACAAGAGAAGAAAGGCACAATTTTCTGGATGACAGCTGGATGAAATCATGGCAAGATGAATGAGGCACTGTCTGTGCCTCTCGTGTGATGCTGAGGCCAAAGATCATCAATTCGGGCACAAGACACGGCGAGTTTGAGCAAGTTCCTTCAAAGACTTGAGAGAAAAGCCATCCACGGATCCCACTACTGATGTGAGATGAAAAGAGGATTAGCTACCACCCCTGGAGGGATTTGAAAGACCTACAGACATGGCACTTAGGTACACAGTTTAGTGGTGGACTTGGCAGTGCTGGGTTATTGGTTGGATTCACTGATCACAGAGGTCTTTGCCAACCTAAATTATTCCATGATTCTAAGATGAAAGGATTTTATTTTTGCTGTGTGCCTGGTCTGGAGCAGATGAAAGGCCGTGGTCAAGGACCAATCCCCACTGTTAGCACAGACCTGTCCCTCAGGCACTGGGAGGAGGTTCCTGGCACTGTGGCTTTCCCAGCATCACCACCGTGGAAAGTAGTGGGACTGCAGTGACAGGGTCAGTTTGGGCTGCCAGGGTCTGTGTGGTTCCATAGACTGTTATTTTAAGTGTCAGGTTAGATACCATTTGTGTGAAGCATTAGCAAGTTCTTGATGATAATAGCTGGGATACTGGTATGTGGCAATATATCATTTTTTATTCCGTCTGTTGGTTGTTATCTGACTGAACTGCCAGTGTGGAATTCAGTCTAAGTTCTAGAGCTCCAGCTGTCCTGTCACCATTGTGAATATAAAAGGGAGAATATATAAGCCTTTCAAGGGAAACAGAAAAATTTTTAAAGATGCAGTTAAAAGCTATGAAAGAGCATGTACATTCAGTTAGCTTCTCCCAAAAAAGCTAACCATGGATCAGGAAGGGCTCTTCTTTTTCGTACTGTCTTGATAAACCCTGTCCTGGTCACCAGTGCCTGGCCTGAGCAGCCAAACCCACTGACTGCAGGCACTTTGCCTTTCAGGCATCCCCCTGCCTGCTACCCTGCTGGCTGAGTACCAGAGCTGCTTTATCAACAGGAGCAGAAAATTGCAAAGCTTTTGGTTCCCAAAAATCACAGAATTTTGGTTTAAGTTGAAAGGGACCTTTCAAGGCCAGCTGGTCCAACTGCCCCACAGTGAGCAGGGGCACACTCAATTAGAACAGCTTTGCTCGGAGCCTTGAATGCTTCCAGGGATGGTTGAACACTTCCAGGGATGGGGCACACACCACCTCTCTGGGCAACCTCTGCCAGTGATTTTCCACCTTCTTTGTAAAAACCTTCTCTCTGCAGTCCCTTCTGAGCTTGGGTGGAGCTAATAGGATGGAAGGGCAAGTCCCCAGAGCCCAGCTCCTTCTGAAGAGGCATCAATGAAAATAACAGTAGGGTAGAGGAAAGGCTGAGCATACTGTATGAAAAATAAAAACAAATTACATTGTTATGTCCAGATACGACGTAAAAATATAACTCTGTCAACCCCTCATCCCTCCTGCACCATGTTCTGCCCTAAGTAGGGAACTCAGCAATTTTACCACAAAGGCATTCCTTTGAAACTAGAACATGACAATTTTAAATCAAGAGTACTCAAGCAATATTGCTAGAAGCTAGCACTCACCAAGAACAGCCACTGCTGCCCACAATTACCTGCAGTGGAGAGGGTAAAGTGCAATTCACTGCAGTATTCCTTCCAAGCCTGAGTTAGCTGCATCCCCCATAAATGATCCAGTGGGTTCTGGCCAGGGTAAGATGCCTTGGGTAAGAGGTTTTGCTGGAGAGGTTCATACAAAACAGCAGAGTCAAGGACTTCCGACCTCTGCACTTCGAGACTCATCTTTATTGGCTTCCCAGCTTGAAGAGTCACTGCAAATCTTCCAGCCCCAGGCTGAATAATTTCTTTCCAGGACAACTTTGTTTTGAAATGCAGTTTAGCATGAGCAAAGTGCTCAGATAGAGAGAGATGGGAAGAGCTAGCAGTGAGTTCTGCCATAGGAAATATAATTTCCGAGTGTAAGATTAGTAAAAAATGGTGAGTCGGAAGATGGATCTCAAAACACATCTATAGAAAAATTAACTTCAGTGGGCAGGAGTGGCAGGTAGATAAGAATCAGGTACAGCTGAGGAGGTAACGACAAAAACAGATGATGGATATTCCACCAATTTAAAGGCTATACTCTTCAGTATTTCACCTACATATATTCCCATTTTGGGGTCATTTCTCTTGGTCAATAGGTGCAGCATGTCACAGACCAAATTTATCAAAAGGACATAGAAGAATGCAAAGCCTTACTCTTGCTGTCAAAAGGCAGTTGCTGGGTCTCACTTTGGTATATAATCCATGTGAATGACTTCACACTGAGAAGCTGAGGCTTTTTCACAAAAAAGAATTACCTGCTTCTCTGTTGAACACTGCCCACACTTCAGTCAATCTGTAAAATACTACTGTGACTGAGTGCAGGGAGTGAAATTACAGAGATTTCTGGGCTGTACAGGAGTAAATGATACAAACCAACACAAAGGTAAGTCCAAGACTAATTCCCATGCTTCTTGCTGTAACAGTGGGGAACCTGTGCTTTGGAGAGTGTTCGCTGCTTTTGGGTTTTAAGACAGTTGAGGTAATTAATACCATTACCACCTTGCCATTTTCCTGAGATTTAATTCAAAAGACTTGTTAAAATGTAGAGTAACAAGAGGTCATTGAAGGAAGTGCTATTCTAAAAAGACAATTCCCTCTTTAGATGATAATACAATCTTCCGATAAGTTAAATCAGAAAGAGCAGTGAATACACACTTCTGTTTAAGTTTGCTTTCTTGTGTTGAATTAATCACATAAAAAAAGAAAAAAAAATGAGTAAGTTGGATAAAAAGAAATTGAATTTTCTTCTATGAATGTCTGATGTTAAAATATAATTTATTTCCTATTGGCACAACTGTAATGAAAAATTAAAAAATTTAGTAAGACATGCAGAAATACCCCAACAAATTATGTATTAAAAATGCCAAATAAAGATTTGCTTTGTCATATCTCTAAAAAATGCTAGCTTTCTAGTGATTTAGTTAGCAGCCAGAGGTTTGCAAACGAGATGCTCAGGTGACCACCGAAAAGAGGGAGTCAGAGCCCCAGGAAACTGGGCTCCTCTTTGATGGGAGAATGCTGCCACTTCCTCAGGGAACATACAGTGTGTGCTTGGCATTTGGCTGAACACTCTGAGAATGAGACAGCAGAGTTCTAACTGTTTTGTACCAGTGACAAGACATAACCTACCCCTTCTGGAAGGCCTTGAGCTAAGAGAGTATGCTTTAAGCTTCAGACACGGCTGGTTCTTTTGATTCCTCAATGGTTTACCTTTTTTTTTTCACTTGAAAGTCTGGGGAACTTGAGGAAAAACTGCCATTCTGGTAAGAGTCATCTTTTTCTCATAAATAATGGCCTACCTCTTCAGCTGCCATGAGCTGGCATAACTCCTCTGATTTGGTACTTGGAAGTACATCCATGAGGATTTACTTCCATTTACCGTAGATCTACATGGAAGTGAGACCTACTCCCCCTCTCTTCTTAGAGATGGTATCTCAGCAGACCATTTCCAGCCTGAAACCCTGTCTTTGGTACAGGTAGCTGCCACCCACGTTAGGACGTGGTCAGGGTGTATTAGAAATTCGGGAGGTGCTGAGCTCCCCCTCTCTCTGTGGCTGGTGATACACACACAGCTGAGTGGAATCAGACAGGTTTGCCATGCACTGTGCCAGATCAGGATTTTTACTGCCCTTTTCACACCCTGCTTGTCTCCAGAGCAGCTCTCCGGTGCCTCACTCAGCAGCACAGCCCCACTGACGTGCTCTTCCTGCTCTGATCTGACTGCTCCCCAGGTCAGCAGCTTGTTCTCCTCCTTCCCTTCAGGTGCCACCCACCCCTGCCATGTGGGAACGTCTTCAGGAATGAGGGGAAATAATTGTCAGCTTGCACAAAGCCTCCCTTAGCTGACCCGAGCTCATCGCTTACCTCCGTGACGGCGAAGCTTCTTTTCCCACAGGGAACAACCTTGTACCACTTGTCGTGCAGAACATCCATGAAGCCATGGGATTTGTACTGGCTGATGAGGTCAGAGATGTTTGAGGTGAGGGGAGAGTTGGGGGGAAGACCAATGCCATATCCTAGAAGGGAGAACAGTACAATCATCTCTCTCTTTCTTGTTTGGTTTTTGCTGAAGTATGCTCATTTCAGCGTGGAAGAGAAAGCTGGCACTCTGTTTCAGCCAGCCAGCTCAAACCTGGCTTACTGTGGTCTGAGAATGCTGAGACAAGACCTTTTTTTGTGCAAAATAAAGTCACCCAATATAAACAGAATAAGCAAATTCAAAATTATTATGGCCATACAAGAAATGTGTAAAACTAGAGGTTCAAAAACTTAAAACGGAGGCAATGGATGAATAAATCCTTTCTCTAGAAACACAGACTTCTTCATGCCCTTGCCATGGATTCTTTCAGCAATGCAAAAGGGCCTCAGTGTCACATAAACCATTCTGTGATCCCCTTGCATTGTTAGAGCAGTTGATGTGACTGTGGTGTCAGATGTGACATTTTCTTCCTACGCATTTTCTGATGAGGAGCTGTATGCATGTAAATATATACAGGAGCAATCTTCATTGTCATCACACAGCAATTTAAAGCCCAGGGGCTATACTTTCAGTTCCTGCACTTCTGCTCTGGCACTGACAGGGACTTCCAGATACTAATAAATGCAGTTTTTAGCCATTGTGTTGTCTTTCACCATGTTGAAGTGCTGGTAAAGGACTTAGTGTAAGTGAAAATGAATTCACTAACTCTGGTTATGGTATTTCTATTTGCAGATCCTGGGGTTTGACTTTAGAAATTCTAAACAAATACAATTGATGCCTTGAAGACATTCAGTTGCATGCCAATCGCCTGCAGAGATTCATTCCTAGTCCGCTGTGGATTTTTGTTTTTCAGTTCAGAATTCAGAATTTCAGACTGTCTCCTTAAAAAAACCCACAACAACACAGGAAGAAAGAAAAAAACCCTCAGAAACAGACAAGTGCTGAATTTGCCATGACAGTGGCTCGCTTTTCAATGAGCGATGAGGTGATAAGTGTTCCTACAATGCAATAGTCTCCCTTGCTGCTGATTTTTTTATATTGTGCCTGTAATTCCACCTGAATAAATTTGCTCACGTCAAAGGATATGTTTCAGAGTTGGCACAGCTAGGACTCATAAATACCACATTTTCAGCATATTTTTTTTGTAACTGGGGAATATGAAGTCCAGCCATCCAAAATCATATAGCTCAGGGTCTATTTGTTTGTTTCTTTTTCTATATTGAAATCTAATATACTTGATTCAAAATTGTGGAAGGTTTTGGTTTTACTTCAGCAGAGCAGACCTTTCTGAAAGTGATTTATCAGGTTTCTGAAGGAGGTTGTTTTATCGTGTGATGGGAGCAGTTGGAGTGATTGCCCTTGGAGGGGAGGGAAGTGGAAGCACCCATCCTTTCCACTGGCCATCTATCACAAAAGCGGTTCCTAAAGTCTGCTGCCCATGTGCTCATCCATGCTGGAAGCAGCTTCACACCATCCTTGCTTCCAGACTGCCTTCTGAGCTGTCCTTGCTAATTCCTTGAGGCTGCAGGAGTCCAGGCAGCAGGGCAGGCTCCCTTCTCAATTAACTACAGATTCAGTGGGCATCTTGAGCTGACCTTTAAAATGGGAACAGTATTTGTCTGCTTCAGATGAGAGCGAAACTGCAGAACTGCATTCTGAACATGTTTGAACTGGGTTTGGAACATGTGTCAACAAAGTGAGCTGGCAGAAGAGATGCCTCACGTCAGGGGCCTCTTTATTTCATAGCAAGCAGGGAAATGGACGGTGCCTCCTACTTGTCTGAGCACTTGGAATAATTCCTACACAGAGCATGGCAACAGGTCGTAGAATCACAGAACCACAGCCTGGTTTGGGTTGGAAGGGACCTTAAAGATCATTCAGCTCCAACCCTTGCCGTGGGGGGTCTTCCACTAAACCAAGTTGCTCAAAGCTGCACCCAACCTGGCCTTGAAGCAGGTGGTACAAGAGATCTGAGAGCTCAAAAAAACACAAAAAAAAAGGCTGGAGCTTTTGTTCCCCTAAATCACTGAGGATTTTGTCATAATCCTCAAGGGGTCCTCAGTTTCACCTCCGTATTTTCACTGAGAATACCACAGCACAACAAAGCAAATTCAGCACAGGAGGAACAGAGCAGTGTGTCATAAAACTGGTTATTACCTTCAATGGCAAAGGGTTTTCCCACAGTTAGGAGCTTGCAGTCGGCATCTATTGACACTTCATAATCTAGGAGTGCTTTATCCATGATGAAGGCATCGAGTTTCTCTGGATCATGCCTGTATTCAACATCCAAGTCAGAAACACAATCACTTCACAGTCTAAGGCTCAGTGACACTCACTGAACATTTGTCTGTGCAGTTTTCTGGAAGATTACTGTAGGACAGCAGGGGCCAGGGACTGCCATTTGCAGATCTGCACTTAAAATGAAAACTGATTTGTTTTGAAGGAGGGAATTGCGCACAAAGTGCAAACTTTGTGCCTTTGTGCACTAAGAGCAGTCAGTGTGTTTAGGACTTATTTTGCTGCCACAAAATACTATTGTTCTGAAAGACAAAAACCACTACAATATGTTGGACATTGGCTCAATTGAAAGTAAGCACAAGGCTCTAGTGGAAAAGATCAAAAATTGCTAAAATACATTGGTATTTTATTTTGCTAATTTAATACCAATTTTATTTGTTATTTGGTAATTTAATTGGTGTCTTGGTTTCTTTGTGATGTTAAACTTGGGGATATTAGAGCAAAAACACGGATAACTTATTCAATGGTGTGTCTCATCCTTTCTCCTTGAATGTGAGGTAAATTATTTCCTTCCCCCAATTCAGCTTTTCCTTGTGTTGTCTTCATGAAGACAGATAACTGAATTTTACTGAAATAATAATTTCTGAACAGCATGCTTGGATAAAACAATGATACAAAAGAACAGTTGCAGTGCCTGTTCTCATCTGATCCTGGGACTGCACCCTCCATTCCTGTCCCCTTAAAAGTCTGGGTGTTCTCCTGATGTGATTACTTCATTGATTTCAATCTGCTGACTCCAGTTTGACCCAAAGAACTGCCATGCATTACAAATAGGATGGGTCTGGGAAAAAATACATAAACAGGAAACAACAGGAAAAAACTTCTCGTGAAAAGTTCTCAGGCAATCTGCCAGGCAACTTCTAAGATAAAAAGAACAAATGATTTCAGGCTTATTACCACCTCTCCTGTTCCCTGTAAGAGTTTTGTGTCTCCCAGGCTGTCAAGCACAAATGTGTCTGAGGCATGCTGACACCATGATTCCTTAAGCAACAGGACTTCTATTACTTTTTATCAGTCTAGTGCTTCTTTTAGTCATTTTAACAACAAATTAAGGTTCCTCTCTGAGATCCTCCTTTCCTCCCACCACGCTGAGGAACCTCATTGGCAGCTTTTGCTTGGACTGGATGTGTTTTTCTGAACGTTTCTCACTGCCTGACGAAGGGCTCCCAAGCTCGGAAACCTGCCAGGAGTTTATACCTTGTTCTTGCCTGATGGCACTCCCATACCCAGGTGAGGTACCTGGGCATTCCCACCTGGCCCAAATGTGTTTAAATCCACTGAAGTCCATGTTTTGTGGGACCCTCAGCACTGGGAAGATCAGAGGGAGAGGATCAGTGGAATGTGGGATCCATGGAGTGGTGATATTTTCTACTTCATCTGTCTCTCTGTCACTATCCTTCTCTCTCCCCACCACCATCACCACCATCACCTCTCTCTCTCTCTCTCTCACATTTACTGTTAAACAAAATCCACACTGCTGACTTCATTCTCATCTGCACCTTAATTCAGGCATCTCTCTTGACAATTTTAACACCCAGATGGTAACGACTGGCCCGGGGAGGAGGTGTGGTGCTGCATGCAGGGGCTCACTTCAGGTAGGCCACGCCGTCGTTGGTAGCAGGGACGTTGTAGCGCCGCATGTACTCGTGCATCTCCGGGAAGCTCTGCCTCACGTAGTCCTCGGCGCTGCTCTCCCGCACCGTGCCGAACCGGAACCCTTGGGACGGGTGGTGGAGCTGAGGGCGGGACAGGAGAAGGTCAGCAGGGCCATCTGCCTCCCAGCACAGCCGGTACCTCGGTGCTAGCGTGCCAACAGTTCCTCAGAAACCTGCAGCGCTCCTGGACCTGCCTCTCCAGGTGTTTCCCTGCAGGCAGCTTCCCACCCCACCAGGAAAAACCTGGAGAGACTTACCAGATGGCTAAATAGCCTGTCTCTGTACTCTCAGGGTTTTCTTCAAATGTGAAAAACAATCCCCGTGAAACACCCTGAACACCCAAATCTGGCATTACCTGTCTCTAGAACAGACAATGATTCAGGAAATGTTATGAGAAGCCTCTGGGCTGGCTACAATCCACTTTCTGGGGCTCTGGGTACCCAGCAAACAACACACAGCCTGGATTTGTTTTGGCAGAATATGTTTTACTTGCGGACGGCTGTGAGCCCTTGTAACTCCCTTGGAGGAGAGAGGCCTGAAGCCAAAAGGGCTCTCTCCAGAGATAAGCAATTTCCAGGTTACGGTGACCAAGTGAACCACCCCCAGCGTGCCTTGCTTCCTTATGGTAATACCTTGTACCCAGCTGGCTAAATGGTTTCTACCCCACCCCCTGCCTTTCCCATAAAAGGGCCCTGAGTCTGCCCCAAAACCAGGGAGTGTTTGTTCCTGGCTTGCCCTTCACAGGCACTGCTGGACAATAAAAGCTCCCTCTGTGGAACTGCCATACAGAGCTTCTGCCTCTCTGTCCCCGAGTTCGCCTCAGGTGATTTCACAAAGAGGTGAATCACGAGAGCTGAAATCACTTGTAGCTGAGAAATCACTACACCTTGCTGAGATCACTCGCTGTCCAGGGAGGCTTGCCATCACCCCTGGAAGAGCTGTTCTCTGCAGGATGCTCTCTCTAGGAAGGTCGTGGCATACTGGTGCTGACCAGCATCAGACCCTCTGCCACATTTACTGACTCCTTAGGGATGAAATTTAGCCTTCTGCAGAAGGGTAGCACCCCCAGTTCATTTCTAGAAGCCTGGACACCGTATCACAGTCTTTGCTGCCATTCCTCACAGGCAAACTGAGGACTGAAAGGTTGTGTACACCAAAGAAGTCTCCCCTGGCAGTGAGAAGGAGGGAGAATTCCCCTCTGCACGGCCCAGGCTGCAACCATGGCTATACACACACAGACTCTTTTCACTGTTCTGTGCCCTGCCCTTTTCTGAACGGACTTCACACCCCATAGTCCCAAGGAGCCCAGTCCACGTTTCACAGACCCCTCTTTCTAGAGTTTCTGTTTGCCTTTGGAGCACTTAGGGACTCGTGGGGAAAGTCTCAAGCTGCCATGGAGGAGTCAGGCAGCATCTTCCACTCTGCCAAGCACTTCCTTGAGCTGGCCGAGTGCTGCCAAGCCACACTAATTAAAAAGCCTCCAGCAACCCACCAGCCTTCAACAGGCCATGCTTTCAGAGCACAGGAAGCCAAACAGAGCTAAGGCTGAAGCAGTCATGCTGTATTTGCTTCCCAGGAAGCTCACAGATATCACAGCAGCTTACAAAGATGATCTCACCATGGCCACGCTCTGCTTGGCAAAGACCAAGCCAAGAAGCATTCTGCCAATCCATCTGGCATTATCATCTAAGCAGAACAGAGTGCAGGGCAGCACAAAGCCATAAAAAGACCTTTCCCAGTCTTCTCTTCAATGATCCCATGGATAAAAGAGTGCTTGTAGTTTTTTTTAAGAATAGCAGAGGTAGGATGTAAACTCACAGTCACCCAGTTTAGTCTGAAAAGGAACAGAAAAGGGTCTTTTGGATGGTGTTTCTGATGTCATGGAAGTTATGAAAATTCTGTATTTCTGGCAATTTTTACCTGAAAAGTGGGCAGGTGGTAACCACCTTGTGGTCTGCTGATCTGTGGTCCCTATGCTGCAGCCCCGGAATGAGACCTGCAGCTAATTCCAAGTCTGTGGGCATGGAGGGAGTCCCGGCATTTTTTTTTTTTAATGTGTTCTGGTGTAAATGGCTGTGGGACAAGCAACGCAGGGTGTGCCTCCATCTGGAGCTGGCCATAGTGCTGTGCCAGAAGGACTGTGGGCACAGAGGGAAATGTTCTTGCCTGGGAGTGTGGGAGCAGCATTCAAGTGCCAGAAGACATAAATAACAGGAGCTGGGCTGTGACAATACCTCATGGAGACTTCCAGCACAATGCTGCCAGCCCAAATCTTGAGACACTGAAGACGACCTGCTTCAAGAAGGAACTTGGAGTAGGGTTCATGCACTCTCTGTCCCAAGAAGATCATCACCACAGTCAGGACGAATTTTTTTAGGTTTTATTTCTTGGCAGTTTCAGTGAAGAGACTGGAAACCCCATTAAGACCCAACACTGAACCACACTGGCATCTTCCTAGTCAACTTAGCTGTTTGTTGTGAAGTTTGTAACCCACCCAGTGATGCCAATTGCAGTGCAACACCTGATCTGCAGATGAAGTCTGACTTCACTGGAAAGCATCTCTCCCTCAGACTGTCACCAATGTCTGCATTTGGCTAAATTTTTAAGCCTGAATGAGAAAGGCTGGTAAAAAACCAGTAAACTGAACCTCCATGCAATTTTCTATCCTGAATCCTTTACTGAGGACTGCCCACGCTTTGCTTTGTGTTGGGCACGCTGTCAAATTTCACCCCAAATGATGACAACACTGGAATGTTTATTAGATCAAAAGTCCATCTCGCTTAATATCTTGTCTCTAGCAACACCATATGCCTGGTGGGAAGTCTTGGGAAGCCTGTGTGAGGGAGTTGTTCAGCGATCCCTTCCATCCAGTGCTCTATCTGCTTCTGGTAATCGCTGCTTTTACTTAAGCATCGTTATGTGGCTGCAACTTTGTATTTGATGAACTCCTTTTACGAAGGATAAATGTTAACAGTTGTGTTAATCCTCTCTGTCTTTCAAGGACTTCTGTTTTCTCCTTACTGCTGTTTATCCACAGGAGGAAAGGGTCTGCTTGCAGCTCTGTGGATTGACAGTGCAAAATGCTGCCAACAGCACCTCACTGATGCTTTGCTAAGACCTGCTAAGGGTTACTTGCTTCAATAGAAGATAAAAAACTTCAGGATGGAAACAAGACTCATCACTTGTCATCGCTGCTTTCTTACCTTCTGTAGTCCTCTCCTGGGAAGTTTATGTGACAAGATGGAAACCACAAATATCTGTGTCCTGACAGGATAGGTAAATGCCATAGTCTTCCTGTGAATCTTGCCTTATTAGCTGTCTCATTTTTCTAATCTTTTCTCATGCTCTCTTTCTTTTGTGTTTCTTATGTTTTGAAAGCCCTATACTGAAAGAGTCTTTCTGTTTTCTATAAACCAATAACAGAATCTTAATGCCTAGGGCATCGGAGAAATCATGAAGCCTGAAAAATCAGCATTTGAAGAATCAAGAATGGATTCTATATATTTCTTTTCCAAACTTGTAATTCAGGGGAGGCAGTTACTTACATTCATACCAGTAATGGAAATATAAAGACCAGCTTATTGGAAGAAACAGCTGTTGAAATTAGAGTAATTTCTACTACATGGATTCTCTGCTTCCGCATGTACACTGTGTTTCTCCATTCAAAGCTCAGTTACTGTCAGAGGTGAATAAATAACCATCACAAAGCAGGTAAAGGGCACTAGGAAATGTTGACAGTTTTTATATCCAGAACATCTGGAGGTTTGCTGGTGACTCAAGTACGATTAAAAATAAATGAATGCAATAGCTGCAGATCCATCCCCAGACATGAGTTTTCTTGGCACTCGGCTTAGATAGCCTTACAAAGCCCCTCCAAAGTCAGACACCTGTGGCTGTAAGAAGTGGAAAGAACAAGGTTTGTTAAGACCTGGAGGGAGGCTTTGAGGCAACAGTGAAGTCTTGGCTTGACAATTCATTGAACAAGATGTGAAGATTGTTATGGGTACAGATTTTGCAAAATAGCAGTATCTCAAATAAATATAGTTAAATTTCTTTAACTGTCAGATCATTGAACCACAGAATCATTTAGACTTAAAAGACCCTTAAGATCAAGCCCCAACCACTAACCCAGCACTGCTGAGCCCATCACTAAAATATGTCCCCAAGAGCCATGTCTACATGTCTTTTAAATCCCTCTAGGGATGGCAACTTCGCCATTTCCCTAGGCATCCTGTTCCAATGCCTGACAACCCTTACGGTGAAGGAATTTTTCCTGGATCTCCCTTCTGAAGACCCATTAGTGTTTATCAAGCCACCAGCCCTTTGAGTGTTATCTGGGAAGGACACCACAACCAACTGCAGCTGGCTGTGAGCTTGAGCAGGGAAACACCAACAGCCTGGGCAGTCTAACAACAAGGGTACAAACATAACAACTGAGTAGCTCTGTTAAAAGCTATTAACTGCTAATGTATTTTAATAGTTTATTTGTTAAAAGCTAAAAGGGGTTCAAAACCTATTTAGTGCTGCTGGTTAGTGGCTCTCCTAAAAATGGTTACAGCTCCAGCAGCTAACAGCATCATTTTTGCATCTCTAGTACTGGAGATCATGGATTTCGTATCGGTGAACTGAGTTTTACGCCTGAAGCAATGGCAATGACCACGAATGGCCATTCTTTAGGTACACCCCAAAGTTTTAGAGCCATCTCCACACTCTCCTGTGAGGAAGCTGTTGTACAGGAAATTGTGATGGTGCACATGGGGATGTCCCATTTGGACCTGGTTTAGCGTTTGAGGCAGACTCAAGAGATGAGTGGGACATGGAGCCAGAGGGGTCTGAGCACTGAGTGCTTGGATTTCACAGGTTCAGGGCTGGGGGATGCCAAGACCAGAGGATCTTGCTGCACAGAACAGGGATGGATGGCTCAGGAGGATGTCTCATCCCCTGTGAAGGCAGCAATCTCAGGAGGGAGGACTAGGACGTGCTTCTGGGAAGTAGAGGATGAAGGTACAGGAGAAAGATTTAAGAGCCTTGGAAGCAAGCATCCTTTCTGGAACTGGTGTCCCTGTGAACACTGCTGTCCCCGTGACCTCTCAGGACAGTGTCTACTGGAGGACACATGGATTGTGCCCAGTATTTCCAAGAACGAGTCTCACTGTTGAAGAAAGCGTACCATGGGTAAGGAAACAAATAAGAGGCAATGTTTTCTTACACTGTGTAAGAAAACGAGGGGAAACGTGAATGCTGCCAAGCCCTGAGGAGGTGAAATGGTTGTTGGGTCACTTGAGCCCTGAGACAGGGAGGCCATGTAGTGTTTAAGGAACTCAAGAGCTTTACAGTACATCCAGCTTCTCCGGCAGTGCCAGGAAAAGCTCTGGGACTTCTCAGAGTCTTCTGTGCCTTGCATAACATGGTGCTCCCAGACAAATGATGTTTGTGCTTCTTGCTGCTGAAAGCAAACACTGCAGCTACCAGTTCCTTCAGCTTGGCCCCTTACTTCCAGATCTTCTTGGTTTCTGTCTGCTGCTGTTAAAACATCTGCTGAGTGGGAAGTGGAGAACTTGTTTTATTTGGGAAGACGTTGAGACGAATTGAGCATCTGCATACATCCATGGCTTGGGGTGCCAATTATGCATGAAAATACCAACGTGATAAACACCAATGTGATGAAACCACAGCAGCAGAAACAGGAAAACACAATCCTGAATGACAGGGGTTTTGCATAACTTGACACATTCCATTTTATGTAATGCATTGCCATTGCACTCAATGCTGTCAGCTGGGGAGAACACCTAGATCCCAACTTGAAAGGAAACAGGCCCAGAAATCTCCTGTGCAGGTTGGGATCTAAAACTGAAAATGCATGAGATGCTGCCTGCAGTTAACCTTGGCACACTCGAGGCTGTGGGACTGTGGGGTTTCGAGGTCTTTCTAGCAGGTTCTGGCTTTTGATGACTTTTCAGTGCTGCAAAGCCAAATGATTTGCCTCAAAGACTTTCCCCCCTGGTTTCGTTTAGTATCATTTTGAGGTTTGCATCACATTCGGTTGCCATTGATTTTTGCAGTAAGAACCCCAGGTGCTCAGTACAGAAAAATTATGGTCTCAGCTCCCAAAAAGCAGGCAATACAATATTGCTTTCTGATCCCACGGGCTTTGAGCTTGCTGGGACCTGTGAGGAGACGAGGAACATCTAAACAGAGCAACTGTTGGGAAGGGAAATTGTGGCTATTTTCTACAAGTGATGATGTAACTAGGAAAGCTAGGAAATGCCTTCCCAGCACCTGATTGATGGGGTGCAGCAGCTGCCTCACTGAGTCTGGCTCAGAACCATCCCGTGCATCTTGAAATGGGACTGGAGGAAAAATGCTTTGGGAACCCCACTTCTAATCATGATCTCAACCCATGAGATGCATTTCATCACTCATTCTATTTTTTTTTTTTTTGAGGGGAATGAGAAAAAGGCAATCCAGTAGCTGAGTGCAGTACCAGTGACCACTCACTGCCGTGACAGAGCTAACGTGGATTCAGCTTTTACCAGCACCTATAATCGTGCTTTTTAATTTAAATAGGGTACAGAAAGGAGGAACATGTCTGAAAATGCTTTCCTAACTTTTACAACAACCTCTGAGGAAAAACATTGCTGCAAAAGGTTTTAGTAGCTCACTCCCATGACAGTGCTGGTTACCTGGTATAACACCAAGTGCAGTGCTTAATGGGCACCTTGTGTATCAGCAGAATTGCCAGCATGATCCCTGCCAGGGAACTGCTGCAGAATCTTGAAAACCTGCTCAGTTTCAGTCACTAATCACTGGAGAAGGGTAGCATTAGGTGAAGAACTGATGTGGTTTTAGAAATCTGCTGTTTTACAATGACACTTCTGTCTCTGGCACATAAAGCGAAAGCATTTTACTTTGCCTTATGTAACACACACACATTTGGGTGGTCTTCCAGCCACTAAGAGATTTCTCATAGCCCAGTGACAAAATATAAGCAATTGGAAGGGCTAAAAAAAAGTTTTGGGGGAAAACGAACAACACAAATGAAATAATAGTAATAAAAAAAAAAAAACCCAATCACAAATCAATGTAAAACTGCTCATGGGCTTTCCCTACTTATCTGAAGAGTGTTCAAAAACTAACTAGTGAATATTTATGGGGTGCAGAGGGAGATGAAAGAAAATTATTCACAGTGAAGCACATGAATTTCAGATTTCAGCAGATGAAAATTCACAGCTCAACTTCTGGGAGTGGAGGTTTTGATCAGGAACTGTCCTATGTGTTCAGGCTTCGGAAGCCGAGATGTTCCCAGAGCCTCCAGGAGAGGGTGTTTGCAGAATACATTTGAACCAACGCTTTTGCTTCTCTGTTGCAGAAAGTGTCAGGGGAGCCGATTCCTTCCTTGCCAGGATAATGACAGATTTTCTTAAAATTCTGTCACTTGGGATCCAGCTCAGCGAGGTCATTAGCTGGCATAAAACCTGACAGCTGCACTGAAGTCAATGAGCAGCTTCAATCTGGACACAAGTGCACAGTCCACTGCTGACAGTTTATTCTCTTCATTGCAACAAGGGGATTTGTGAAAGGAAGCTGTGACTTAGGTCTCTGCTCAAAAATATGAACCTTTGTGTTGGTGGTCCCTGTGTGAGTGCCAGTAATTAAACGTAAGACCTGCTCTGCTCCTTTGTGTGTTGGAAAGGCTGTTAAACTCAGGGATGAGACTGGGGACTCAGGTCTGTGGTTAATTTCTGAGGATTGCTCTGATGATTGAGTTGCTAGGCAGTGCAAAAAACTCCATAAGAAGAGCACTCTGAACATGCAGGTGTGTTTATCCATGTTTCCTAATAGCATTCTAAGTGTTTTCTGGACAGAGGGATCTTTGAGCTGTGATTTATTCTGGGAGAGCTGAGAACTGTAAGGTAGAAAGTGTAAATTATTGTAGGAAAACTGGGTAGATTGAGGGAAAAGAAGGGATATTATTCCGAAAAGGCCATAGATCACTGCTTCCAATTCCACTTCAGCAGCACAAAGCAGCCGTAAAAATGTTCCAGATGGAATCACTTCATCCAGCATGTTCTTCTGCTTGCTCCCTGTAAAACAGGGCTAATGCTGCTGTCAGGCAGGTGAAATCCTTTTCAAATTGCACGCAAGGGAAGGAGAGCTGTGTGGCTGAGAACATGTTCAAGCTACCAAAGAGATACAGAGGATTTCTGATGAGAGAATCCCTCTCGTCCTTCCATCCTGAGTCTTGGGTCTCTGGATGAAAAGCTATCACAGATCTCTACGAGCCTCTGAGGGCTCAAGAAGGAAACCCCAAGTGGCAGCAGCTTGAAGTGTAGGTAGTGTTCCCGCCTTTAAAACCATCACCTTTAAAATCCTTTTTCTTACAAATTTCCTCTGCTCCAGCTGTTGCTGGTTGAAGGTCAGTCCTCATACCCTCTGGCCATGTGGCAACTGCCCCCTGGGTACCAGGGCTGAAAATAATCCTCTGCCTAAACCTGTAAGGCAGGAATAGTGCTCTGTGCTTTCCAGGAAAGGGGTAAACAGTGGGTTTGTGTTGTAAAGGGGTCATTAGTCACCAGCATGAAGAGGTTTCCAGTTGTAGGTGGTGGAACTGTCTACCTGCACAGCCCTGATTTCTTCAACATGTAATTTGCTACTCGCTTTGGGTTCAAGAGCATCAAATGAAGGTAAACCACAGGGAGTCCTGTGTTACTGACAGATCCAACATGGAAACAGAAGGGGATTTGTCCTTCTCGAAATCAGTGAGGAATGTGTTAAGTATGAAGTGAAAACAAAAAATTTCGGCCACATTTGGATACTCTGGCCTCTTGCATAGTGAAGTATAGACATTGATATATGACTTCACCTGGTCTTCAGTCAAATCCTAATGCACTCATTAGGAAAACCACAATTTCTTCCAGAGGGCTTGGACCCTTGTCATCCCTGAAACCCAGTGGATCAGTGCAGGACTTCTGTCTCCAGGAAGGTGAGCCAGAGTAGCATTCTGGTCTCTCCAGATCACAATTGCTGTGGCTTTTGTGAACAGTAATAAACATCCTCCATGTTGCTAAGTCAGCTACAAGATGGCCTTCCACCTGTCAGGTGGTAAGATCAGCTTATGTACCTTCACTGTTCTCTGCCACTCTTCACCAGTTACTTCAGTAACTTCTTCTTGTAATTCTCCACTTGCATTATTTCTTGCAAGGGTCTGAACCCCACCTATGATGCAGTTGCTATTTCTGGTGGTGGGCTCACTTTCCTTTTTTTTAAAAAATGCTATGACGTTTAGTATTTAGGTGTGTGCAGCTTGAGAGTAGGAAAACGACGTCCATATAAATGGGAAAATGCTAAAACAAATTAATTCCTTCTGGTGCTTGAAGAACAACCTTCATGACCTGCCCCACACGGAATGAAGACAGCAGGACTTCCTCTCTTCCACACCTACCCCTAAATTCTTTGGATCAAACAACAAGGTGAGGTGAAGAGTGGCCAGGGCAATCGGTGACAGCGTGAGACATTGTGTGTAGGTGAAGACCTCAAGCAGTAAGGGTTAATATGCAAAGATAACAAAAAGATAAATGTTGGCAGGAAGGCATAAAAAAGCACATTCCATTGGGAAAGGAAACTTGATTTGCAGAACACTGCAGTGCACTGTCTGATAAAATGGGTACCAGAACAAAGCAGATCCGAGCTGGGCAGATTCTGAGACTCCAAAGCTGCAACTTTAACAAGAAATCTTTAATGAAGTGATGGGGAAGCTAAACAAGTCAAGTGCTCACCAACATAAATTGCATAGGGAAGCTAAAGAAGCCAAGATTTCACCTCCATAAATTGCAGGTGCCTTTCATTCCTGTACGAGACAGCTCTGCAATTCTTTTTTGTGGCTGGAGCTTGATACTCTATTTTGTCTTTGTCTGAGTTTCTCACTCTGCTCTCTGTGACACTGAAAGTCCTCTTGAGTTCAAATCCTTCACTGACTCATTAATACTCAGAAAAGCACCACATATTAATTAGCAGGCTGTGATCTTGTCAATCATGACCCTCCTGTGCCCAGTAACATCCTTCACAGACACAAAGGCTCTCTAGTTTCTTCTTTTAATTATAAAAAGAACCCTGCAGTCCTGTACAAATACTAAACCCCATGGCAGCAGGAAGATTTCTTTAAACTCCACTGAGTTTGTAACTTGATTTTTTTGCTGTGCAATTTAATGCATTTAATGCATATTTAAATAAATGCTACTTCATTATCTATTTAACACATAGCAGTTCAAGTGGCACCCCTTACAATGATTCATCTCAGGCTGCTGCAGTGAAAGACCACAGCAATAATTTCCTTCAGTGTAATTCCCACAAAAGTTCCTCTTTCAGGAAGAAAATTTACCAATAAACACACAACAGTTATGGCCTCACTCTAAAAACTGCTGAAGTCAATGGAAAATATCATTAAAAGCAGGAGTATTTGAATCATGCCTTTAATGATGAAAAAGGCCTATAGAGTGGCTTGATCTTTCTTTTTCTGTGATTTGGTGTTGCTAAAGCTCATCTGCAGTTACTTGCCAGTTGTATTTCTGGACAGTTTTAATACAAGTATCACGAAGTATTCAACTGATATAATAAGGGCCATAAGGCCTCTAAATTAACTGAGATGCTCATAAATCAGAAATGAGACCTTTCACCCTCACGTTTTATATATCTAGACACAAATATCTGGGTGCTTGTACATACTGAATTGCCGAGAAACAAAACCTCACAAATACCTTGCCTGGATCACTCAAAGTGCTTAGTTTTGTAATAAAAAGGTGGGCAGCTCATAAGAGCAAGCCTTCAGACACTGGACTAGGAGAAGAGCAGAGATTTCTGAGGACCTAATCCAATTGCACACTGAGGCTGCTGAAAGGACTTGCTGGGTGGAACTTGCCAGAGTGATTGTAGATGTCTGCAGTGTATTCCCTATTCTTGTGTTTTGAAACACAATCATTCACAGTAGAGAGAAGGAGGCATTTCCAGGGAATGGTTTAGGTGTCCTGAAGCCAGTGCCTTAACAGCAGCCTACCTGCACAAACTGTAACTGTAAAAGTATAGTAGACTGCGTAAATAATACCTTCCATCTGCACTGCAGGCATGTAAAGTTAGGAGAGACAATGCAGTGAAATTGTTGGTGATGGGATCCACAGGAGTAGCCCTTTTTTTGTTAAATTAAGCTAAATAGGTTCAATATTTTATGTCAAAATATAACGTGGAAAGGAACTTTGCCACTGTCAAGGGGTGTTTTTGAAGGTAAGGTGATGCAGAGAAGTAAAAACATAACCAGAGTGAATGAACAGGCATGGCTACTCAAGTGTGTGCTAAAGATGGGAAAGGAAAGCTGACAGCTGTCACAAAAGTCACAGCAGTCGGATAGCACCCAAAAAGCTCATTAAATTGTTGAAAAACAACACTTTTTGCAGAAAGAAAGGCCAGGTGCTGGATTACCTTACGGAAAATCTGTCCAGCTCCTCTCCTGCTGCTGCTGTCTGCTTCCATCTCGGCATGTTTGAAATATTTCTTCTGCCCTATGGGCTTCCAGAATTCTTTTGCCTCAAACAAACTGAACTACCCAACACACTCAGGACTTCATGGTGCATCTCCAATATGTGTCCTTGCATGAAAAACCTGAAAGCCAAATCTCTGTTTCAGGTCCCCTTTGCCACTAAAAAAGCCCCACTCTCTGGGGAGATCCTGAAGAATCACTTGCTTAGTTGTTTAGCGGAGTAAAAAGTTTCCTTTCTAGGCCTTGTGAGTGGCTGTACCAAAGAGTAAACTATATATAATTGAGCAACCTGGTGGGGGGTGTCCCTGCCCATGGCAGGGGGGTGGAACAAGGTGATTTTTAACGCCTCTTCCAACCCAAACCATTGTGTGATTCTGTGATCAGAGCAGCCCCAAGGCAGGCTGCTGGTCTGCGTGCCTGGAGGAGGAATAACTGAAGCTTGGAAAGAACTCAGCTCTGGTTGAGCACCTGGTCTGCCAGGCACTCTGACAAAGAATAATATTACAATAGTTTTGTGCATCCTAAAAGGTGACATTAGAAGAAAAACTTAAATAAGCCTCTGTGGTTCAGACACAGAGGGAAGCAATAAAAGTAGATGAGATTATACAAATACAGTGTTTTTCGTCTATCTCCTCCATCTGCAGAAATGTTTTTAAACTTCTTTGCCACGTACTGTAGAGGGCTTCTTAAGAGGGATTCAGGACACGGATGAAATGTTCCATCTGGGCAGCCAGAACATTCACGCTGTAGCTATCCCCCTTGTCCTCAAACAGGAGGCTGACCATGTCCCAGTGGACACAAAAGCTGTATTTGCCAGTTTCGCCTGGCAAGAGACGATGTCTAAAACCTGTACAGTTAGAAAATTAGGGGGGAGAGGGCACCTGTGGCCCAAAATTGCTCATTTTCTTAGGAGAATTAGATTTTAAGGTGGCAGGACATTGCTTCAATATCTCTACAACCTATTGGCTCCTGTTGCACCTCCTGTTGTAAAAGGTCACCCGAAAGGGGACCTAGGAAAGGGGGCAGCCAGCTTTGATGGACACTGCACGAGTGTGGCTTTAGTGACCTACCCTGGTTAAGATTCTCCCACAGAAAATACATAGCAAGTTCCCCAAATTCAAGACGTACTCCAGTAAATTAATTCTCCTTCCTCTCACTGCCTGCCTTCTGCTCTGGTTCCTGTCTGCTGGCTGCTCCTCCTTTCAGCAGCTTGACGATATTTCTATATTCTCTTCTATATCATTAGTGCATTTAAAGGTCCAACTGAGATAGCTCTAATTCTGTCCTTCCTGACTGTTCACAACCTCAGATGGGATTTGCCATTTATGGCTGAGAGCCTGAAGAAATTACATGCCTTACATCACCTCAAGAAGTCTGCTCCTCTATTTTGGGCTTTGTTTTTAAAATAAATTTCAAAAGCACAGTACAAAGGGCACATGCATACTGAGAGCAGCAGAAGAATGTTTAGAAGTATATTTAAATTAAAAAGGTTATTTCTTCCTCCTGCTGCCTTCTTTTTGAAATGAGTCTCCACCACTGAAAAGAAAGAGGTAAACATATCTGGGAAGTAAAACCCAAGCATGAAATCTTTTAGTCACATAAAAAATTCTTTAAGTAACTTAACTAAAACGTGGTGCCAGTAATTCTGCGACTGTTGTGTCCCAAACATTTCCTAAACCTAAGCTTTAACTCTTAGAGAGAACTTTCAATAGACAGAGCTCAGGCTTTGTGTGAAAAAAATGTTAAACCAGTGCATTTTCTATTACAACTACTCTTTCAGACTAAGACTTTGGAGGCAAATGCATGAATGAAATACACAGAACTATTCTGTAGCTCATGTAATGGCAGGCAATCTTCTTCTTCTTCCCTAAAATCTATGTTGTCTTATTCCCACAGAGGGAACTGGTAACTACTCAGAAGCTTAGATTTATTCCATGAAACCAGGAACTGCTTTTCTAGGAAAGGCCTGTAATCCCACTGATTTAAAGGAATCACTGAGGTTACTAACCAGGAGTCATCGGTGTTTCTGTTTTGGACCCAGACCCGTGTCTGCAGCACCTGACATGCTTCAATGTTCTGCACGAATCTTTAACAGCACAGCTTTAGAACAATTAATTTCTTTGGAGCTGCAGGCATTTCCCAATACCTGTTTTAAAAACTCCACCTGTGGTCACAATAATAATGCTGAAAAACAGGATGTAATCTGATGCAATTCGATTTGATGGATGAGGAGATGGCCGTGCAAAGAGTAGAGGACTAACCTCACTTTCCAACCAACACTGTGGCTTCATACAACAGTGTAACAGAGATATCCCTGGAGCTGGGGAAATTAAGCTGAAAGCTCTCATTTGCTTCTTCAGAATGCTTTGAAGAAAACATGTATACTGATTCCTGGACTTTTGTGCCTTATATTGCTGAAGATATTCACGTAACATTTACGGTATTTTTTTGCTGGGAGAGGAATGGCAGATTATTAGAAGCAATTTGCTTTAAGCCATAAATCAATTTTAGAGTGCCTCAGGTCAGCCACAGAAACTGTTGTTCTTTGTTTAAAACATTTTTGGTAGAAACCATCTAGTTAGCATTGCAGGGAGTGAGTCAGGCACTGCACTCACAAAGTCAGAACTGAATGGTCATTAGCCTGACTGCAAGGTTTCAGTAATGTAACAGATGGAGCTTGGCCTTTGCTGTCTGGAGGGACAAATGTACCATTTATACACACAGTTTACAAAAAGCAAGATGCATGCCCCATTCTTGCGTTCTTATTAGAATTACTTTTTTACAGTGGCACAATAATCCATCAGTCCAGCCCCTTGAGACAAACGCACGGTGGATGGTTTCTGCACCAGCAGTTAGGTCACGAGTACAAAACTGTGGGTGACACAATCACACCTTCCCTGCAGAAAGTGCCACACCAGCAAGGGAAATCTGCCGCTGCCACCGTGTCCCCTGGAGTGACTGTCGGGCTCTGGTGTCACCACCATCTATTCTCTCTAGAAGCCATTCTGCCCCCTGCTTTCCTGATCACTACTTAGTGGCAAATAAATTAGGAATAGTCTTATAAAAGGGCTGGACTCAAATTCCAACTGAAGACCCCTTGGGAAAGGGGAGAGTGCAGGTGGAGGAAGTTCTGGGAAGTCCAGGCTCTTTGCAGATGGGTTGTCTACAACACTGCTCATCTCCTCCCGTGACGGCTCCCCAGCAGAAACAACACTGCAAATCAAATGCCTGACTACTTGTAAAGTGAATTCCACTGTTTCGAAGCATAAGGCAGGATTTTTCAAAACATTTCAGTTCTGCTACGTTTCATTTAGCATTCACGGGGAATTTTGCCAGCAACGCCTTTGCCAGCAGCATTATGACCAGTGAAATGCTTGAAAAATCCTGCCTAGAGAGGATCAATGGTTTTGCCTTGGTCTGTGCAGTTGTTTTGTTTGAGTAGATCTCAGGATGACCTGAATCATCCAACTGATTTAAACAACTCCAGTCAAAGGGAACTTGGAACTGAACTCAAACCCTTAATCTGCACCTAGAAACCACTTTTCTTCTCTGCAGTGGACAACACCAGAATACTTCACCTTTCTCCTCACCTTCAATCTTTGAAATCCTTCCCCCTACACTCTTGTGCGTGTTTAAAGGTCCTCTTTCACTGAACTTTCCTTCTGAAATGCCACCAGGTGGTAACTAATTGTAGCGCAACCACTTTTTTTTCCACGGAGATTGCTTTCTGATTTTTTTAGAAACCATAAATTACGCAGCAGTGAATTTTGAGTGGAAAGAAGAAAAGTCTGAGTAAATAACAAAAGACACGTTTTACCTTTGGGTCATGTATTCCAGAAAGTTCTTCATAAATCTTCTCTCCCACCATGACAGCAGCTAGGTTGGCTGTGTAGGTTGACAGACAAAACAAGCAGAAAATAGCCCAGAGATTCATTAAAAACCTTCCAGTCCAGCACTTTGGGGGTTTGATGGCAGCTGTTCTTCCAAACAGGATCGCGTAGCAGACGTTGAGGGCAGAGGAGAAAGAGAAGACTTTGTTCCTGTTCCTTCCCTTAGGGGTCATTCCAAAAGGACTTTTCCACTCATACAAGGTGAGGAATACAGCTGTGATGTGAAGAGCAACAAATATCCCCAGCCACATAGTCCAGTGAAGTGGCCACATAAAGGCTCCAATAGGAGCTGCAGTGTCTTTGGTCCTCACCAGGATCCCCAAGCTGGTGGAAAAGAAAGGGCTGGTGAAATCAATCACTTGGCTTCTGGCAGTGTTGATGCTGAATGATGTCACTGCCATGTGAGCTGTACCAGCAAGAAGGTCTCCCACCAGCCCTGTCCAGTGGCCGTTCTTCCAGGCACCGTATTTTCCATCCCCAACAATATACAAGTCAAAATCAAAGTTCATATCCTCAGCCAGCTTCTCCAGCAGGTCAATGCAGTAGCCATAGCAGCACTTCTTCAGCTCAATGGGAACGGTGTCATTGCCCCCTTGGAGGGTTTCAAACAGGTTGTCCAGCACACCTGAATCATTGGTCAGCGGGTCCAGGCACAGCTGCCCTGCCGGGCAAAGACCTTCATCATCTACATCCCTTGTGAAGACAAAGGGATGCTCAATCAGAGTCACCACCCTCAGGTGCAGCCGGGTGGGGTGCTGCATGTGACTTTTATGTCTCTGTGCCTGTTCTGGCCATATCCCGTAGTCCATGATGATCTTCCCTTCTTGCCAGCTCCCCAGGCGCGTCCACATTGGGTTCCCAACAGGGTCATGCTGCAGATTCCAGATGAAGAAGTTATTTTCTGAGCTGACAATGGAGGAGCCCTTCACCTTAATGTGGCCACTGAGACCATCAAAAGTTGTGTTGGCTAAAAACCTGTTGGAGGGAGAAAGCAGGGTAATCAGAAGCAGACAGCTGAACCAAGAATTCATGTTGAAGAGAGTAGATGGGAAAGTTGTTGAAGACCTGGACTATTAATAGCACATAGATCCTATGGCACAATGAACCAGCCACATAATTTGCAACTAAACTATGTGGGAATGCTCCCCCACATATCTGATGCACAAGAAAACTCCTCTGGAAAGATGTATTTTTTACTTACTAGAAAAAATGAGTACAAGAACAGTAATTTTTCCAGTTACCTTTGCCTCACAAACTGATGAAACACAGGTTAGTTCTAACCTGAACTCACCAGACCTGCTGTCACTTTCCTAGATAAAAATATATATGAAAATGGAAGAGTGGAAATTATGTATGAAATGTCCTTCCAAGAAAAATGCCATAATCTCAGTAAGATCCAGCTTACATAAGAGGGGCTACTGAAGTGCTGTCAACAGCTTTCAAGCACTCTCAAGTGAACCAATCTGGATTCAAAAATGCAAATTTGGCATTGGTAAATCACTGTTAGACACTTCAGAATAAAGTAAGGGAAGAAAGTGAAAGATGGTTGCTCTAGGACAGTCAGTTTTAATTCTCACAAAAATAAACACCCGAAAAAGGAGTTTTTTAAAAAAATGTGCCAAAGTAATGTTCTTAAAAGTGCAATGCTGCCATTGAAGCAGATCTCATGAAGTGTGCCAGTTTTGCACTGCACGTTTTGCATTGAGAATTCCGGGCTTTTACTATTCTAGATATTGACAATAAAGTTGCGTTTCTCCTTTGTATTGGAAGGCAGTGTTTGCTAGCAGTTGTCCTTCCTACATGTTGAACTCAGCTTCTGGCAAGCCATCTTCAAAGAGGCTAGAAACTACATGGATAAAGGAGCTGGGAACTCAGCAGGAATTAAGTGTTTGAAGCAGAAAATCCTTTTTAGTGTGAGTACCATGACCAGCTGAACTGCACGCTGCTAACAGCAAAGCTGCTCTGCATTTGGCAGGGGCTGCACAAGCCTTACCACAGTGGTTCCATTAAAAACAACTGAGTTAAATTGCTGCTAATACGGTGCAAGGCAATTCATGTGCATTTTTTTTTTCAGTAAGAGGCATTCAGAAGACAGACTATTCAGCTGTTGTAGCAGAATATAGTACTTCACATTAGTCCTGAGAACTGGGCGAAAGTAAGCATTGGAAGAAGTATAAAGGCTGTTATTCCACCCTCAGTAAGAAAGACATAAAAACTTTTAAGTAGAGTTAGCTGTTTATCAATAGTTACAGAGGATAAAAAATAACCCTAAATTGATTTGAAAAGGATAAATCAATTGCAAGTGTGTGTACATGCACACTTCTGTCCAGTGTCTACCTTTTGTTTTGACGACTTCTGATGATTTTTGATGGGGTTTCAGCAGTTAAAACTCTGGACTGTTCAAGTCTCAAGGTCATATCAATTTTTGCCCTTTGCAAAGGTAAATTTATGAAAGTACGTGCTTTAGTTTTGAGTGTGGTTGTGTGTGTGAGCCTTCTCTGAGGCAGCTTCACAGTTCTTCTTTTCAGCCTCTTTTGTGTAGGTTGAGTTTGGAGAAAGATGCTACAGACAATACTCTCAGAAGCAGATGATCTGTGCAAGTGTTAGCCTGGGTCTGGAAATCACGCCCAAAAAAGGCAGATAGGTGTTCATAAATATAAATGTATATGAAATATGAATGCGGTTTTAATTTTTTAAATCCTTTATCATTTAGCCCAGTGTTAGAGGACACCACTAATCAGTGGTATCTGCCACTGTTTGCCTACTCCTTCCCTCCTAACCCATGCTTCCTATCTGGTGGTGCAGCTTCCCTGTTTGTGTATGTAAACACTATCAAGACAAAGTTTATGGGAGCGGGCAATCTTTGGCACTAAGGGAAGGTTTATGTGCCCATAAACTTGTTTGGGTTTTATCTCTCTCTTATCTCCCTCAGTCTCTGTAAAAAATTGTGCAACTTCTTTACAAGCCCTGCTGGGCGTACAGGCTGAAGCCATCGCTGTGACAGCAACAGTAAAACCATCCCGCGTGTGTAGATGGGCCTGCACGGAAATTTTTTTGAGTTGTGAGCAAAAGACTGTTAGCAGTTCACAAAAATGCCAAAACTGAGGGAGACAAGTCCTCAGGTGGAATAAGCTTGCGAAGTTCTCATGAATTTGGCTAATACAGCATGACCAGGCATGAGAAGGCTGCAAAGCAGGTGCTTTGGGAGTGACTGAAGCTATGGAATAATGCATTAGATTCATTTTCTGAAGGCAGAATGAGACGGGTGGAATTAATTCACGGTGTTCCCTGGCTCGCAGAGTAGAAATAAGCACACCCAGGAGGGCAGAACTGGCCCTCTGTACCCATCCTGTGGTTGTGTTAGGTGCGGGTACCTGAGAGAGATTTAGCAGCATTTAAACGTACGACTTCACCGCCTCATCGAGTTAGTGGCTTACCTTTGCAGCTGATTTGCATGTTCTGTATTTTTTTGTAGTGACAGAACATGAATCAAAATAAATGATGGGAACCATGCTGGAGAAGCATTTTAACAGCACTCTGTTTTATACGCAAGCAGCTGCGGCTGCTGAGCATTTGCATGCGCTGTGAGCAGCACCAGTGAAACTCCTGCCAGGGACTTCAAGTGAAAACTCCTTTACTCGGTAACTTTAGGAAACAGATAAGAGACTGTGACTACACTTGTTAAGCTAGAAATCTCCAGTGTGAATCTTCAGGAATTACAAGTGCTGGGTATTGCACAGACACACTGGCGGTGTCTGAGCAGCGCCGATTCAGAGGGGCTACTGACAGATCTGTACGGAAAGACAGCCTGCACAAACTTCAGAAGGTGAAGGGCCAGATCCTCAAGTCTGACAGCTGAGTGAATTTTCTTGATGCTGTGTCAATATATGGGAGCTGACTTTCACACTGACAGACTGTGATAACTGCATCAAAGCTTTATCAGAGTCACTTCAGTTTGAACAATGAGTCCAAAGTGTGTCATTTGCTCCTTTCAGCTTTATTTGTCTCTCATGTGCTTTGTTGCAAAAACTGCTCCTTAGATCTTTAGCAGTACTATCACTCTCCAGTAGTGGTATCTTTGTCGTATATTTAAGAATGATTTAATGAAATTATTTTATTTTCTCTCAAGCATGATGGTTAGGTCATTCCACCTCTCTTTTTGGGAAGCTTACTGGAGGCAAGAACTAGAATTGGCAAGGAAAAAGGGAAGGTTTTGGGGAGACCCTCTAGTAGCCTGGCAGTACCTAAAGGGACTCCAACAAAGCTGGAGACGGACTTCTTACTGACAGGACAAGAAGGAAGGGCTTCCACTGCCAGAGGGCAGGGTTAGAGGGAATACTGGGAATAAATTGTCCCCTGTGAGAGAGGTGGGGCCCTGGCACAGGTTGCCCAGAAAAGCTGTGGTTGCCCCATCCCTGGAAGTGTCCAAGGCCAAGTTGGACGGGGCTGGGAGCAACCTGGGATAGTGGAAGGTGTCCCTGCCCATCGCAGGATGTGGAATGAGATGATGTTTAAGGTCCCTTCCAGCCCAAACCATTCTGTGATTTTATGGATCTATGAAGTAGCAGGCTGATGAAATTACCCAAGAAGCTGAGCTAAAGCTGTAAGACTAATTAAAGCCATAAGACAAGACAAGGCTTTGAAATTTTAATGCCTTGTTCCATCAACAAGGATGCTCCCGTAAGCAGGCAAGAATAGATGAGGGAATCAATCTCATTGTAGGAGGAATGATGGACAGTGACTTACAACAGTATAATCCTCAGGGGGTTGTACCTCTGTAGCCATATCCACACAGATACAAGCATGCTCTGCCGTGCACTAGCTCATTATTCTGCTCCTGGGTGCACTTAAATATCTGCACAGCCAAGATATGAGATCAGTGATGGCAGCAGAAGCTCCGGCCGTGCCAGCGAGTGGGGATGCTGCTCATCCAGCCTTTGCAGAGAGGGGAGGTGGAGGTCCTTCCCCATCCCCTTCCCCATCCCCACCCACAGCAGCTCCAAGGCTTCACACCAAGACAGATGGGTCCATTCAGACACCAAAACGCACTCATTAGTAAACACGCAGTGAAGCACCAGACAAAAGTTTCATCTTTGGAGGCTAAAAAAGCCTAGAAGCCCCGGTGAGATGGGCCAGGCTGGTCACAGTGAAGCCACTCATCAGTGTGTCACACCTGAGAAATTAATGGCACCACTCAGAGTTAATAGTTATGCTGCTGACGCAAACCCATCAGTTCTGGCCGTCAGGTACCTGTCTCGCTCATACACTGCAAAAACACCTGCACTGATTTAGGACAAGGGCTTCTCTAACCTGCTATTTTCTCTTTAATAGCAGTCACAAGCAAATGTATAGAGGAAAAAAAAAAAGGCTAAGCACACGATCCTTTCTTTCATTTCCACAATACCTTCACCAGTATGAAGGGAAAAGAAATTTCACAGATGCGAAATTGCATATTGTCTCCCAAAATATAACAAAAGCTAATGGCTCTCTGTAGAGAGCAACGATGATGAATTATTTTTCATGAATACATTTAAGTGGGGTTTTTTTTTGTTTTCTTTTTTCTTTATCTGTTCTTCAAGCCTCCAAAAGCCTATTCATAAAGCTGCTGTTCTCTTGTTACTTTAAGAAGCCTCCCACTGAGTTTTACTGTTCAGGTATGATCTAGTTAAAATATCCAGATTAATGAGGCAAAATAAACATCACAAGTCACTGGGGGTACTGAGAGTCAGTCCAGTGTTTATTTCCCAAGCCTTGTTTCACTCCCTGGAAACAGAGAGTTTTTGACTCCGAATGGATGAGTGGACTAAAGAAATGTTGGGGTCTCAAATGTTTGTGTTTTGAGCAGTGCCATTAATATATTACTGTGCAGACATATCTGAGAAAAATTATGTTTTTCAAAAAAAGCCGAATACAGAAAGCTTCAAGAACTTTTATCCTAACTCCATCCAGCATAATCTTTCAAGTTGAAAACCAGATGTAATGGGGGGGGGGGAAACACGCAAGAATGCTGAATGTAAATTTCGTGATGAATTCACGTAGTTAGCCAAGACATTTTTGCTTGTTTTCAAAAAGAACCATGCAAGTTTTCCACTCGTATGTTAAAAAGTATAATATTTCTAGACATGAACACCCAAGCAGTTTTGGGAATAACTTCTACATAGTGACATGCAGCAGAGACAGCACTTTGTATTTTTCAGTGCTCCCACCAGAAGAAGCCCTCTGAGGAGATGAAGGTGCATCTTTTTCTTTTCCATGGAAGCATACTAGCAAGGGCTACGACACATCTTTATATTGTCCAGGGGCTTTGACAGTGCAAATCATTCTGTGTTTTGTACACTCTCAGGTACCTCAAAATCTCAAGAGAATTTGACAGTAGCCCACCTTACATGAATAAATATGAAAACAAGCTTCAGAGCACAGATCTCTACTTCTGTGGAACGGTGTCTTCTTCTACCAAAATCTCTGAGTTCTGGCTTTCTCTCCCACTGTGGCAAAGTTAAAATTTCATTATCTGCCCTTTCATTATCTGCCCAGAAGTAAAGAAGCAGGAGGAAATACTGAAACAAACGTGTTTGAGAGGGAGGGTTGGCAGCACCACAGCTAAGCCACTGAGAATGGTGGGAGGGGGAAGAAAAGTATTTTGCTTGCAATAGAGCAAATATCACCTGAGGGGGAAAGAAAAAAAAAGGTGAAACTTACTTTGACAAATATTGGCCTGAAGTGATATTCCTTTCCTCCACGTCCATGCAGTTCATTGTGCTTGGAATGAGAGCTAGTTCAGGCTGGATCATGGTGGCTGCTGCTACAGCCCTGGCCACCAGCTCCATGGCGTCCTGCACGTAGTGCTCGAAGACCGACTGAGTTGTCTTGCCGTGGGCGATGAGACCGAGGGGCAAACCTTCTGTCCTCAGCTCTTCCACGTTCTGTGAATCCCCAATAATCCAGTGAAGCTCTGGAGGCATCACACCAAACTGTGTGGTTATCTCGAAAATCCTCCGCGTTTTCTCCATGTCACACCCAAACATCACCATGGTCGACGTCGTGTCTTTGATGCTCTCCAGGTAAAACTGCAAGTAGTTCAGGAGGTCACTGGTTGAAGTGAGGTTTGCTGTGATGTTTATAATGGACCCCAGGTGGAACTTGGAGCTCTGTTGTGTGAGGAAGAGAAAATCTGTGATGTTCCACTCCTCCTGGCATAGCATCAGGCTGAAATTGTACCAGTTGTTCATCGCGAGGATCGAGAAAGTGACGTCAGCATCAGAACTCAGTGAGCTTTCTAAACTCATCTGCAGGTGAAGGGGGTTCTGTGGATAAAAATATGAAAGATAGTGCTCAGAAATATACTGGACACAAGCTAATGACTCTGATTAATTTTTATACACTCCTTTAGTTCAAAGTAACCACCTGCCAATCAATAGAAGTGTGAGAGCAACAGGAAAATTTATACCCACCCAGCTTAAGTGGACTGTGATTAATGGGCTTCCTCTGCTAGTTTGACTCAACTGCAGCAGTCATTAATGAGCCTGTTTCTGAGAATATGTTTTTCTTTCTACCTATTTGTCCTCTTGGATTTCTAAGCATTCTCAAGTAAAGATTTCCTTGCACCCCTACCAGGGGTTTGAGAAGGTATTTCCTTACTGCTCGAGTTCATCCATTTACAAATTGCTGCTGAAAAGTTCCTTGGTAAACAATAAGAAAAAATAAAGAAAACCCCTCAGTCCTATTTATTATAACTCTTCTTCTGTGTGTCTGTAGCTGGGGGATTTTTCACAGACATATGAGTAACCTCATAAAATGGATCAGAGTCTACAATGAAGGCACGTCATGTACTGCCAGAAAAACAGGACAAGTTACTGAATGCACAGGAGGCTAAGATACGCAGACTGTGATTTCAGAGCTGGAAAACATTTGATAAATAAGCATTCCATACTCATTTTTTCCATGTCATTGGTGTTATTACAGAACTCAACCCGTTATGTTTCCCAACACCACTGTCCTTGGCTTTATCTTTTCCAGAAAAGGAGGAAGTATTTAAGGCTAATTCCTCCATTCTCTTAAGGTGAATAATTCTTATTATTTGCATGTTCTTTCCCTTACTCTCGTTCCTCTCCTTTCCCTGGTCCCAAAAATAAATTTTTATTTAAAGTTTTAATAAGAAAGGAAAGAAGATAAAGAATCCAGGCAATTTCTGGAGTTTTGCTATTAAACACTTCTCTGCCTACAAAAATGTTTCTACCAGGCTTTCAGCTAGCAGACTACATACTACTCCAACCTTTCATTTTAATTGAGAACTTGACAATCTTCATTGTAGCCTTCCTAGAGAAGTTACATCACTTTGCAATGGCATTCGATTCCAGTCATGACACTGTCCAAAAAATGTCATGCCTCTTCCAGTGCATCTTTTGGTCTATGAGATCTTTGTTGTGACTTTATGTCAGAAACTGTATCTTACCCTACACAGGTACCAGGATTTTATCTTTCTATCCATTACATTATTG
Source organism: Dicrurus megarhynchus (assembly GCA_013399195.1). Lineage (NCBI taxonomy): Eukaryota > Metazoa > Chordata > Aves > Passeriformes > Dicruridae > Dicrurus > Dicrurus megarhynchus. The sequence continues at coordinate 185,610 of VXAD01012881.1, read as the reverse complement.
AACATTTTAGGTCTGTTCATCCTTCTCTTACATCCTCAGTAGTAAATGTGTATTATATGAGGGACCAAACCTTTTCAAAGTTGATATAAAATGTCATTTTGGTTTAAAAAGTACTTTACTGCTAATAATAGGCTCCAAATAATAGTTTGAATGGATCCTAGAAAAGTCATTCCGAATTTGGAATAATACAATAATCGGTAAATTTACACTAGTTTTACTAAATAAAACCCTGGGCTCTCCAACACAGATGTAAGGGGTGAAATGACAAAAAAAACCCCCAAACCCTGAAGAGCTATGCACCATTTACAAGCAGCAAGCCCCCATTGTGTTAATTTGCAGTTACATCAACTCATCATCTGTTTTCCAGATAAATTCAGAGCTTGATAACAAGAATACTGTAATTAAAGATGTTCTCAGTTCTTTTTGTTATCTCTTGGGTTTGGTACCTGTGGCCCTTTTTTTTTTTTTTTTTTTTACTCAGACACAAGAACAATCTAATTAAACGGATCACTGTCCACAATGGATGCACATCATGTACTGCCAGCAAAACACAAGAGGGATGACTCTTTGATAAAGGACAAGTCACCCAGTGCACAAGGAGCTAACCTGTGCAGAATCTCTGAGTTCTGGGCTGGAAAACATTGCCTACTAATTAAAAAACATTATTAGTTCAGGAGGGGAATAAAGCACTGTGCATAGTGGGATTGGCAAGCTGGTTTGAATAAATTAGTCCCTGCAAACTGAATCACAACAAACTTTTTTTCTGAGGTTATGAGATAATCAGGTAAATTAAGTCCAGTTTCTCTCTCACTGCAAATAGATGGGAGTGGAAAGGATTTGCCTCATCCTCTTTGTCTGAGATTAAGGAGAGGTACAAATCTTTCTTACACTATGACACACCTCCCATCAGCAAAACTCTGCAAGCTTTAGTTAATTTGAGTGTCACTGTGAGTGAGAAGAAATGAGTTGTTAAGTAAACACAGAACACACAAAGGACAGCACACAACCTGACCATACCTGTGCAAGGAGGAGCAAACACCTTCAGTGTTTCTGAAGGAGAACATCCCAAGCACAGCACTATGGCTGTTACGGGATAGGCTCAGGGATCAACAAAAGAAATCTACTGGATGCAGAAAAACAACCAGAGAGTGACAGACACTTCCAATAACAGCTGTGTCCATACTGTTGAATAAAACAGCCCAGGAAACAACAACAAAAAAAGGAGCATTTGTACTGCTTAGTTTGTCCTGGGTCCAGTTTTGGCGCCTGACAAAAAGCTCTCTCATACCCTGCAGTGGCTGTTAGGGTCCCAGCACATTTGGAGAGTAGGAGTATCCAGGAGTATCCCAGCAGGGGTGAGATTGTGTGAGCAACTGGCTCTCCACCTCACCCAGCAGGTTTAGATCTTTGAAGATCTCTATGCCCTCATGCCAAACCCAGTGCACATGTGCAGTTCCACAAGTGCAAGACTGCTTCTGCTCCTCTACAGCACCGTTCTTCCTGTATTAAAACACTCTGAATTGGTGAGTATCCACACGCAAGGGATCACTGGGCATTACCCTGGGCCCACAGCAAGCGTATCACCAACCACACACAGGCCAGAGAAGATGAAACTCTGCCTCAGGGCCAGAAAAATTGACATAATTTTACTCAGCAATGCAGGTGAAGGCAGTTTGCATCTGGCTGGGAGTTCTCAGGTGCAGGGCTGGACTCTCCTACAGAACCACACCCACAGGATTAATCCTCAGGAGCTCCAGCACTGTGGTCCCTGTCTTAAGTGCAGCACACCTGGATGTGTCAGTGTGGTCCAAGAGCCTCTTCTTGTGCTGAGACACTGCTGCTCCCTGAACAGAGGCTTTATTTGGGATAACCTGGCTTGGACTGAGCCTGCCTGTGAAAGTGCTCCCCGGTGTGAGACCATCTGTGCTTCAGCCATCACCTTCAGCAGCCCACAGATGCACTGACACAAGCACTTATCATCACTGTGATTTATTAGCTGCTAAATTCCCTGCTAAAGTGCTTGAAAGACAAACATTCAGCCCTGAAAAAGTAGCAAACAGAGTCTCTTTTCTCTGTTAGGAGCATTGGGGCTGCAAACCTGTCTTCAGAATTTTTCTGACACCATAGCATACATAAAATTTAGTCACCAGGAATTACTTCTGCTTCAGTTTCAGCTAATTCTCTGCACACCACGAGAACACCCCTGCAGGTGTTGGGAAGGAAGAGTAATCAATGTTCCCTTTGTACTGGGACTGAGAGAAGGGAATGCTTGTTTGCAGATGTTTGGATTTAATGCCTTCCTAATTATATTTTGAAAGGTTTATTTGCCATTTATATGTAGGTTGCAGTTGAAAAAAAAAAACACAGAAGCCACTTTTCAGTAGACAACCTTTGATATTACAGTGTCCTTAATGCTTTTACATATTTTTTATTGATCTGTCATTCTTTAAAGTCAACAATTACTGCTTTTTAATGAGGAACTTCTACAAATTATTTATTAAATCATTCAGTAGTAATTGCTGAGACAGTGTCATTTCATAGTGAAGGTTTCTGACAACTGAAATGATAATTTACATCTGCATAACTTTGTAGTAATCATGGAACACAGATTTATGAGATTTCATCTGTGTCTTGAACTCTGCTCCACCCTTATTAAAGTTCTCAGGCAAACTCCTTCTTTACCTCACTTTGAAATTAGTAGAGTTTGACTATTTCAGTTAAAATGACAATTAGAGCTCACATGGAAATTCAGCCTATATTTCTTTAAGTTTGACTTTAAGCTGCCATTGAAGACGATATGATCTGCATTGGTTTTTCTTCAAACTACACAAACAGACAATTAAACCTTATTTGAATAATGCTAATTGTTATCTACTTTTAGTAATGTGTTTACACAGTGTCACTAGCAGAAACATCTTCTATGTCCCCAAGTGCTTAACTTTTTATTGCACGTCACTAGCTCCTGTTTCATAAACCAGCCATGACCACCTGACTTCAGTGTTTACTTGGTAAAGAACAGGCCTCAAATCCTTAATTTCTGACTAATTGCCTTTGGATCTGATGCCGACAGTCTTTCCACTGACTTTCAGTGGGCTCTGGACCAAGCCATTCATGGGATATTAAGCTTTACACAGTCTGATGTGCCTCTTCTGCCCATCAGCAGAGACTGTAACAACTGATTTGCTTTTTCCATCCCAACCAGAGCAGTTTTTACAGGTTTCTCCCATTGCCTGAGACACCTGAGAGAGCAGGTTCATTTAACAGCTGAAACACGGTTTGCATTTCATTAAAGCACCATTCTCCAGGCCTCCATTTCATCCGTCTGCAGACCCACCCTTGTAAATCTTGTGAGCACAAGCGCCTGGAGCTGGGCTGACTTGCACCCTGAAGGATCTGGTCATTTATCTCTTCAACCGAATTTGTAATGCTAATTAGGCGTAGTCACGGTGACATTTTATTTGACATTATAATAGCTTCATTAGCAGAGTTAAAAGCATAGACGTCAGCGTTGCTTTGCTAACTGTGTAAAAGTAAACAACACACAGAAAATATTACTCCCCTCTGACTTTCAGGAGCAAACGCAGGTGTTTATACATATGTAAGTATATACATTTTTGATAGGAAACACAAAAGAGAAAACAGGTTATGTAATTACACCGGAGAAAGTTCCACTGAAGGAAAAAAAACCCTCCTGGCTTGCAGTGCCACTGTGGGGACTCACAGCTCTACAAACAGAGCCCAACAGCAGCTGTGAGCAAGCTGATGCCACAGATTCAAAAACTGGGAAGACTGTTTTTTCCATAGTTGATACTAGGAAATTCAGGCCTAAAACCCACTTCCTTAAAGTCTGTGGACACACCTATTGCTTCCTCATTTCATGCTATGAGAAAAGGTGCTACAAAACGCTATTTTATTTTGTTAATGTCTGCTGCCTCTGCTGAAATGGCAATACCTCAAGAGGGAGTTTGTGCTGGCAGCCGAGATGCTGTGGGAAGTCCTGCCCCTGCTCCTGATCAGCTGTCGAGGTGCCCTCACTGCACCACACCACACCCCAGACCCTGCCCAGCCCTCTGGCTGCTCCAGAGGGGAGGTGTGCTCCAGCTGCAGCAAAATCCTGCTCTGCCCTCAGCCCTATCCTGCTTTTGCTGTGCAGACTTCTGGCTCTCTTGGAAGAAAATCCCAGACCTGCTTTGGACCAAAAACCAGTAAGATAATGTCATGAATTCCTCTTTTCCTTGCCTTGTCCATTTCTCTCCTTATACACCCCTGTCTGACCAAGACCCTAATTTGAAACTGGGTTAGTCCCCACGCTAAAGACTATTTTTTTTGCAGAGGGTTTAAAAGCTCAGAGAGAAAAGCTATCTTAGACTAGCCAGAGCTATCCTGGGTTCCTGCAGCAAAAGAAGCCTGGCATCCATCCAGGCAATGCTTACATGCAAATCCTAAAAATGCACTGACTGTTGATTTTAAAAATCACTATACCACAGGAGTTAGCTTAATTTAAATCTTGACTTAGTTTGTCTTGGAAATTATTTCTTTTATTAGACCAGACAGACATGACTTGAGGTTGCTTTCTTTAATGCTACACAGAAATACTCCAAACTAATCTGAATATGTACAGCTCTCTACAAGGTCAAAGAGGCAATGTAGAATATGAACTTTCAGCTGCTCTTGGAAAGTAGGACCCATTATTTATCTGAATAGCCACTTATAAATTATCCTAAGTAATATTACTTCAAAAACTTCAAGGTGTTCTTTGCTCCAGCAGGAAAAAAACCCAAATCCAACATTTAAAGTTTGCTAAAGAACATTTCATGCAGATCGAAGAGAGAGAATAGTTTTCCTTCCCTCGAATTTGCCTTTATAGTTTAAAAAAAGGCACACAGTCACTTAGGCAAGTAGACCAGGGGGAGCTGTGCTAATTCTCCATGACATACCATTAAAATGGAAACACAATTCGGATGGAAGTGGTGGCTGGGTCCGTGTCTGTGGTGCTCATTCCCCAGTGCCACAGGATCGTCATCAGTGTCCAAAAATCCCTTGCAAACATCTGAGCAGAAGCTGCCCAGAGATGCTGTGTGTGGATGTCAGAGTGGACGAGTGAAGTGGGCAAGGACCTGCCAGAAGGAGCAAAGAGATCATGGGTAGCTTTACCCCAGACCTTCTTTGCAATGCCACCTCCCAGACAAACACCTTTGCTTAGGGCTGGCCTTGACCAGGCTGCTGGGTGTGTGAGCTGCTGCAGCTGCCCCACTGCAACTCTTCCCACACCTGTAAAGAACACAGAACACCGTGGCTGTTCCCCTAAGAGCATCTTTTGGGGTTTTTTTCTGATTGCCACTATAGGCCTGGATAGCTGGAAAATGGTGTTTAGCAGAATTTAATTCTCCTCTTGAGGAGAAACAGCACTCTACTGAACCAAAGGCCTTCAGCAGACTGTCTGGGGGTGCCTGAGTGCTCTTCTGTAGAGAAGCACCTCACAAACACTGGTGCTTTGCACACCCTGCCTATCAGTCCAAAGGGATCCATTTCAGAAGAGTTCTGAAGCAGCCAGCTTTGAGTTTTCCCATGTGTTATTCATGCAATGCACAGGGGAGGGGCTTTTGCCCCCCAATTTTTGGTTCAAGCAATTCAACTTTTGACAGCAGCAGGGCCAAAACAGCAGCAGCACGTTGAAGCAGACAGTGCAAGAACTTTGGGCTTGCTGAAATTTGTCTCCTTGCTCCTCACATCTGAGGTGTGATAGAGGAAGACTCTGCTGTTGTAAAGAAATTCTGGTAACACACCAGTGGTGCTGGTTTAACTTGAAGAAAACTATTTAAGCAAAAACAAGGGCACTCTGTGTATATGTGTCTGCTAATGGAAGAACTCTCTTTAGTCTTTTGGAGTGATTACTAACAACCCCAGATCAAAGACAGAGCTGTGACCAGGAATAAAATATGAGTGTGATTATCAAGAAATAAGAGTTTGAAGGCTAATGAAAAACAAACCCAAACAGGGTTATACTGAAGATCCCCAGAAGTGGCACCAACAAGGTAACAGCAAAAACCTTAACACTGCCCGGACAGAACAGCACCAGGAGGTGCCAGGACTAGAAGTCACCACTCACCAGTGGTCAGGTACTGGTCAGTAGGAGATTACAACCCTGAGAGCTGAGTAAAACAGGATTTACACAACTATCCAGTGTGTAGAATATACCACATACCACAGATGTGGACATAAAGTACAACTGCAAACAAATGAGGAATGGGCAAGCAAATAGAGTAGGCATGCAGACAGCATTAACAACCACACAGAAGAGACCAGAAGTGGGAGAAACTCCTACCCTCAACATAATGCTCCTGCCTTTAGAAATCCTGGAACACAGACGACTTGCCAGTCACGACCCCCAGCCCCCAAAAACACATAGACACACGTGCTCTGTCTCTCTAAAGAAGATCTGGGAACCCAGAGGGTGATCCCAGAGATACAGGGACTCCGAGTATGGCATTTTGAACTGTGTTGTTACTGAGAATGAGCTGTAGCACTTGCATAATTTCCCTGCATCATTGGGACCAACAATAGTACTCTGCTAACACTGCTAGGACCTCGATTAGGCCAACAATGAATTCCTGGCTTTGCACATAGGAAGGGTTTCTATAGCTCACATTAACTGAGGGCAATATTTGCTCCAATGCCTTGCTCTTGAGGACTGCTGCTAACACAGCACAAGAGCTGACAGAGAATTTGGCAACCAGGGCTGTAATTATGATGCACACTGCTAAGCATTGCTCCACACTGGGCTCCTTGGCACGTCACCCCTGCCAGGCTCCTCAGCATAAAGGGCTCTTGAAACAGCACTCCCATCTTTGCCCTGATACAGCAGCTTCCACCTTCCCATCAGTAAGATGGACATGCTGCAGCATATTGCTGGAAAACGCCGCTTTTTCAGGGGCACAACAGGCTGTGAGTACTCTTTCTCTATGACTTAACTTGTCTGGCACGAGCAAAACAGTAATTTCTTCTTGTTCAAGAAGAAATTAATTCTGGAAGGAAATTTAGAATAAAAGGAGAGAGGGTATGGAGAAGAAGAAAGAATACTGATTCATGCTATGTTGGTAGAAGGAGTCTGGTCCCATTTTACAAAAGCAGCTGTTGCCCTGTCTGAGATGTACCTGGTGTATGCACACAGCATTTAATCCAATTAGATTATATTCACCATTATCACCTGCAGCAAGGAATAAAATCTGATGCGGCACCATCTTCACTCTCCAGTGCAATTACAGCATGGCTTGGAAGTGCTTTGGACCCTTCCTGAGCATTTGCATTCCCCATACCCTCAGCACCTGTGCCCCCAAGAAGGTTCCTTCTTCTTCTCTACAGTTTCCTTCTTCTTCTGCCTGTCAAAGAAACACCCATGCAGAGATCCATGGAGCATCCCCAAAATGATAGCTGTATATGGAAATACACAGCAGGGGAAATGAATGCTGACCCATGTCCCATTCCTCAGAAAGCCAGCACCAGCTCATCATCGCATCCTCTTCTGCTGGGCCTTGCTCCAGGCATGTTTCACAGGATTAATTTTAGCTACAAGGGCATTTTGTTCTGTATTGATTTTTTTGTATGAAAGAAAGCTGAGAATTAAGCTTGCAAAGCCTGATCTCTTAACTCTATTAAATGAGGCCAGGGTAGATTAAGTTAGTAGTTCATCTTTCTGAGGCTAGGCATTAAAAACATGGCTCTAAGGTGAATTCTTGGGTGTACGTGGCTTGGCTTAAAATCAGGATCAGGATTTAAACAGCTTCACTTGAGGTTTCTTATTTAATACACCAAGGATTTAATTAGAAAGATGGGAAATTAGAAAGAAGAGTTACAAGTGGCTCTCAGGGCATGGGATGAGTGGGGGTGGGGGGGAAAAAGCCAAACATCTTTTTTAAAAACTAATACAGTCTGCATGTGATGGGATGCAGGGAGCAGACAAAGGGGATGGGCCACTGGAGTGTGCTGTCCTGAGTGGACCTGAAATGCCTCTAGCTGCCCACAGTGCTGGTCAGGGTCAGAGGGTCTCATCCTGCACGGGCATCCTCAGCTCGCTGGGCACCTTTCACTAATCAGGCAGTGATGCTCCTTTCCTCAGCAGGAGGCAAACCCAAATAAACTGGGAGGTGTGATGTTTGTTAGGTCCTCAGCTGCAGATTTACTACTTGTTTCAAAACAAGACAGGAATCTGAACTTTTGAAAATGCACTGAAGCCTAGTGGCTTCCACCCACTGCAAATATTTTAACCCCTGCTCCCCACTTTTAATTCCCAAAACTGGCTTAAAACATTGTCATTAACAAACAAACAAAAACCTGGAAGACGAGCCGCCTTGTAGAAGTTTCTTGGCCGTGTTTGGAAGTTGCTTTTTCTGAGCATGCAAACCACAAAATCAGGCAAGATCCTGCAATCAGGAGGCGCCCACCCCCCGCCCCCAGAGGCAGAAGCATTTGAGTTTCCAATAAAGCGTTATAGCAACGACCCACAAAAGTGTGTGACTGCACAGAGCCCGTTACCAGGCACACAGGAAGAGGAGGAGGAGGAGAAGGAGGAGGAGGAGGAAGAAGGGACACCGGCTGGCTGTTGAATATAGAAGCTGAGCAATCCAGTTTGAGATCCCTGCCTCATCTCAGCAAGCAAACCCTGCTGTAAAATGGGGATAGCCCCCTCCACAGTGCTCCACATCACCACCAGGCTTCTCACCATCTTAAGGCTTACAGCAAGATAAATGCTTCACAGCCTTTTACACAGGCAGGGATAGGAAGGGGAAAAAAAGGGAATTTAAAAAAAAAGGGGGTTAAGTAATACATCTTGGAGAATAAACAAGGCTTTGCCAGAAGCAGAATGTAAGGCTCAAATCTCCGCTTCTTTGCTGTGCTAGACACAACTGCCTCAATATATAAAAATTACGGGAAGTAACAGCCATTTTTCTTATGTGCTGTTAAATAATTTGGGCATTTGCACCATTACACTGCTCTGGTGCACTGATGTGTCCTTCCGACATCCCACTGAAAATCACCTCATCAGGACCCCATGTCTACAGGCATTTTGGTACTGTGATCTCCTCATTAGTTTTAAGGGGATAAGCAAGTTACTGTTGTAACTGTATTCCAAAGGAGTCCTGGATCCAGCCATGAAACGAGATCTCGCTGTAGTAGGTACCTCGGAGGGCAGAAAGTGGTTTACAGCCAGTGTTATGGGGAAGTTCGGGAGAATGTGTCAAAAATCATCACCCATCCCTGCCTCACTCTCGGATTTATAGCGTGCAAGGTCATCAAGTGAGCATTTACAGCTCCAACCTCTGACTCAATCTTCTGGGCTCGTCTAAATGCCTGACAGAAAATACACAACACCTTCACCTCCCTACTACACACAAATACTTGCACTGACTACTGCTACCATCTTTGATTAACTCTGCACCTATTTAGACCAAGAATGAAGTGATTGCACAAAATTTGTAAATCACAATGAAATTTGAATCATACAAATTAATCCCTCCTTTGAATCACGTTTAGATTCAGTGGAGCAGTGCTAACTGAGGCTTTAAGCAATGTGTCCATCCATAAATAACTCAGCACACTGCTCTTACCAGGCAAGAGCTTTCATGGTAAGGAAGTTCAACACACTTGTAGAAAAAAAATAGTGAGAAGCAGGTGGATGAACTGTTGAGACAGAATTAAATACCAATTTTAACTTCTTTGTATACAAAGTTCTTCATCCTACCTATTTATGTAAAAACTTATGTGTACTGGTACCTTACATTGCTTGAGGGGGAAAGGGAAAAAAACTGTTGTGGCAGGTTAACAGGGGTTGGCCTTGTTTATGAGAAAATAATGAAAGTAACAGCAGCAATTTATTAGCCTGGATGTTACTGATGGGAAGAATGCTTTGCAGCCTGGAAATTATGAGAAAGGCCTACAAAATCTAGTTCTGGTACTGGTTATATCTTCTCTGTTGCAATTCCTTTAAATTTCCACTGCCTCCATATCCTCCTATTTTAAAATGGTATCTTATAATCTCCCTTAGAAATAAACTTATCTCCTCCTTAGAATTATGTAGGGTTTGCAAAAATCTGTGACAGCTGAAAAGCCACTGCATTCACTGCAGAGCACCAATTACTCAAGCACGTTGGGTATTTAGTTAATTTATTAAGAGCTTTAGGATCTGCTTGGGCTGCACATTTCTGTGAGTCAAAAGGCTCCCAAACATTCTGATCCAAATGAATCAATAAACTCTTGTCTGTGCTTGAGCTTCCTACAAACGTACAAGACCTTTCTTCCTCATGGCTCAGCTCTCCCCGCCCTGATCCATTGGGATGATGCCTATGGATGCTACGGTCTCTACAGGTCAGCTTTTTGACTCTGAAGACAGCTAATGAGCTATTGCAGCTGACAAAGAGGCTCTCAGCTCTCAGAAATTAACTCTACAAGTCTTTTGATGCACTTGGGCAGCCAGTGGTTGGGTCTGTGGGTCTTCCGGGTGCGGCAGGGGCAAACAGCGTCTTTAGTTGCGTCGCTGAGAATCTGAGAGCATCAGATGTATTAATGGATCTGCCTGTGTAGCCTGCCCTCCTCTGCACTTACAGACTTGTAAGTTAACTTACAAGCGACTTAGAAACTCTAAAAACACAGCAGCTGTGACTCCTCTTAAACAGGTCCTCAGTCGTCAGAGCCACCATCCTTCTGACAGCTTCACCAGTCCGGTGTTACCAAGACTAATTAACACAGTCAAGTCTAGCACCACCAGTTCTACAGGCTAGAAGGAATAATGACATTCATGAATTTAGCAAACGAGACAGAAGTTATGAATTTAATGATCTGGGAGCCAGTCTTGAGTTATGCAAAACACACTGAGTTAGGTATTCACAAAATTGCTCCAGCGTAATTGTCGGCACGTGGATTGTTTGCAAACAGCTTGCACAAACTACTTAGTGTTAATCATTTGTTCCGTGACATAGTTAGTCATGCACTATTTCTGCTCCTTGAGTGGGTGATTGTATCCTCCTGAAGGAGAGGGTAAGAACCAGCGAAAATGAGGCGCGCCCCGGGAGTTTAACGCAGATCAGCGCCTTCCACAAAGCACGGGAGCGTCACGTCTCACTGATCTCTGCAAGACGTGTGCGTCTCTCCATCCCCATGCAAACAAGCCGCGATGACTCTGCAGAGTCTGGTGAACCACAGCCTGGGGACGAGGAATTCGCGCCGACTATTTCTGGCACCGCGATTCTTTTTAACGCTCTGAACAAGGGGGAGTGTTGCAGAGGAGTTTCTAATTCCCCCAGACAACCTGAGAGGAAGGGATGACAGATCACCGCTCCGAAGAGTTTGGCAAGAACATACAAACTGCTGTCTCTCCCTGCAGGAAACGGTATGCTTCAGGGAGAGAGAACCTCCAGCAAAAACAGTCACAAAAAAAAAAAGTATATTCCCTGAAGAAACAGGGATATCGGGATTTTTTTCCTTTCCATGTTTCAGTTTTCATTGTTTACATGATGTTAGCACTTGAATGCAAGTCTTGGTCAGTCTAAGATACAGAATCCTAGAAAGGGATTGGAAGGGTTGGAAGGGACCTTAAGGACCCCCTGATTCCAACCCCCTGCCAAGGGCAGGGACAGCTTCCACTAGACCAGCTTGCTACAAGCCCCATCCAGCCTGGCCTTGAACACTTCCAGGGATGGGGTATGTGTTACAGTTATTGCAGCAATGTGCAGAATTATACTTCCACACACTTCAGTGACCTGGGATGGAACTAAAGGAGGTGAAAAACTATAAGCTGAATTGAATTTTGTTGCAATAAAGTTTTGATACTCCAGAAGTGCTCCGTGAGGTACCTGGCAAACTGGAGTGAAACAGTCAGCCAGCAGTGAGAATAAAAGCAACAAAGGGAGACTCACAGAGACCAGGATCTTCTATTAAAGGTTTGCTTGTCTTTTCTGGAAGGTTGGCAACCTCTGGAGAGCCCTCTTCAAGTGACTGAGGATTTTATGCACACGTGAGCATGCCAATTGACACACATGTGGACTGTAAAACCAGGGCAGGGGTGGCCAGGCAAAGAGGTGTGAAGACCAAAACTCATGAAAAGCAGGGATGCCACAGCACCACACAACATTTTCAGTGGCAGCCACATCACTGTCACGTTGGGCAGTTATTGTTTACAGACAGACAATGTGTCATGGGTAATTCTGACATCCCCTGGCAACTTCTAATCCTCCAGAGGAGACTTCTGACAAAGCACAGAAATACATCTGGACTTCTTCATGCCTGGACTGGTAGACCAGCAGCTATTCCAGTACTCAGCCCAGTGTATTTTCCTGTGGTTTTAACTGTATTGAAGAGGACCGAATTTCCCATCTGAGTCCCCTGTTCAGTGGTCAGACTGCAGACTCATTTCTCCTGCTCTTACTGACAATAATAAGCCATTTTGCTGCTTATTATTCTCCAATAAAATTGTAATAATTTTGTATGACTCTCAGAAGACATGCATTTGCTCTCATAGTGCTGGCATAATATGGATCCACAAAAAGATGAATTGTCCAAATTATTCTTGATCATAGTTAGTGAATGGCTTTCTACAGGTTTTTAAGCAAGGTGGGAACTCTCTGGTGGAAATAACTCAAATTCAGGTAAAATTAAAGGTTAGAGTTGACAGAAGTCTAAAGTTTGCTTATGAATATACTTTTAGCATCACAGCAGCAAACCACAGATCCTACTGGACTAGTTCCTCATGCAAAGCAAAACAATACCACACTTAAATGAAGTCTGAGTACATTTTTTTGCGTTGTTTTTAATGACGTCAATTGCATCAGAAACAGCATGCAGGCACTCACACAACTGAAAAGATTCGCTTCAGCTGTTCTCATTCTCCTCAACATGAACATTCTCCCCTTTTCATGAACATTTCAGTAATCAAATTACACTAGGAGAAATGCTCACAGAAAATGCACAGCAAAAGCAAACAGTTGGAGTATTTGCAAGTTCCAGATTCCATGTATATCTCCAATTCCTGTGTTTATTGGACTGGGGGGGAAAAAAAATCATGGGCTTGGTTAAACAACCAAAACTGTATCTCAAACTAGTCCTTACTCAAAGCCAGTGAATTAAAAGGAAGCACTGTCATAGATGTTTTGGAAGGCTCTGGGATGCTGCCATTCCTTTGTTCTGGCTTGTTCCAGAAATTTCAGGCGGTTTTCAGGCAGAAAAAAAAAAGGTCTGTGATTATCAGATATATTATTCACTGTGAATTCTCACTTCATTTTCCTCTTTAAAGTACAGTTCTGGGGAGGAGGAATACAAGGGCAGCTTGAGCTGGACAGCAAGCTCCCATTCCCTGTCAAACAGAGCATCTTTCTTCTGCTAATCATATGGCGCTGCTGCATCCCACCACAGGTCTAAATTTGCCACCTACAAACCTGCAAGGGTTGTGAACACCCCAGGAGGACATCGTGGCACAGCTCACTTCCACATAACTGCATGTTACATATTTATATGCACTGTCAAAATGGTGGGAAGATATGAAACTGTGTTTCACTGGGATCTAGCAGGCTGAGCTATTTATAAATAAGTGCCGTATTTTTGGTGCTCTTCAGTGCAGATGAACAGTGAGTGATGAGCAATTTATGTTGCTGATCATTTGTATCACAATAGAGCCTTGCAGCCTTTTTCTGCAGCTTACAGACTCTGTAAGTTCAAGATCTGTAGTATCCTACAGGGGAAGACAGGACCTCAGAACAAAGACCAATGGGCAGCATACAGAAATGATGAATTGAGCATGCCACACCGAAAATGGAAGAGTAGATAGATAACAGAGCATCTGAGAAAATATTTGAGCATTCCTGGGGATTTGGGGCATCAATATCCAAAACAGACCCACCACCCATCTCTCTCTCTTAAAACAAACTCTCAGTGTGAAGGAATCCTTTCCCAAGGGTATTCCATGCTAAGGGATTTTCCATTTAAACAACTGAAGATAGCATTAAACAAAACATGGCATAATGAACGTGAAATAAAAGTCATTAGAAGGATGACATGCTCTTAAGAAATCTTAGGGGTATAACTGGAGTGAAAAAGCAGGTTTTAATTAACAGGCTTGTAAGCGCCCTGTACTACGTAAATAATTCATGTGTATAAAAAGATGATCATAAGGATGACTGAATAATCATAATTTTGGCTTCCCTATGTTGACTGCTGATGCAAGATTCCTAATCAGATGCCACAGGAGTATTGTTAACCACACCAGCCTATCCAGGCTATTTCTATACTGATACATTGTAATAGGAACCTTTAAAGAGGGGATTAATAAGTGTTTTTTCTCTCCCCAGAATCTCTGAGGAAGAGAGACTGATGTTTACCACGTTTTACCATTTCCCCGGTCATGAGCTCTGCAGAAGACACTTTCACAGGTCACAGAATCACAGGATGATTTGTGTGGGGAGTGACCTTAAAGACCATCCCATTCCAACCCTCTGCCATGGGCAGGGACACCTTCCACCAGACCAGGTTGCTCAGAGCTCCATCCAACCTGGCTTTCAACACTTCCAGGGATAGAAGACGGCACATCTGAAATTTTCACACCTCGATGCTTAAACAACAAATAGCAATGCTTTTAGCTTTAACCATTTACCTGTGTTTGCCTCAAGGCTGTCAGTGGGTATCCATTTGTCCCCTCGGAGCTCTATAGTTTATCACCTATCACACAAAAAATTTAAGCAGAGGAAACCCAGGCACATACACCCGTCACCTTGTTGCCCTTCCAAGGTAGCAGGGTAAAATCAGCACTATGGTATTAGCATACGAAATGTGTGCTAAAACAATGTAAATCACAGCGAAAACACTTTCAGTACAGCCTCAAAGGAGGGCAGCTCCAAATAAAGGTCAGATCTGTTTTTCTCACTTTTGATACTTACATTGAGTACAGAAAATTCTCAAAAACAACTGCTGTTCTACACAAAGCAGTTACATATGAGTGAGTCTTACACAGTCAGAAAGTGATAAATAATTATGCTCTCACCTAAAATAGCACCGGAAAATTGTCAAACTGTGAACTCAATGATACCGACTTTTCATCTGATTTGCAAAATAAAAAGAT
Source organism: Dicrurus megarhynchus (assembly GCA_013399195.1). Classification (NCBI taxonomy): domain Eukaryota; kingdom Metazoa; phylum Chordata; class Aves; order Passeriformes; family Dicruridae; genus Dicrurus; species Dicrurus megarhynchus. The sequence goes on along the minus strand of VXAD01012881.1, from coordinate 170,510 downwards.
CTTTTTAAGCCAGTTTGAGTGAGTGCGCTATTAAAATGACTGTAATGCAACTGCTTTATCAGTAGCATCAGTGAGAGAGGCTGGTGCATAATTCAGTTGCTCTTTCTGGTTATTATTTGCTATGTTCAATAGTTCTTTCTTTGCAACAAATGCAAAACTTCATTTTTGAAATCTCAGTTGATGCTTGAAGATATATCTTGTCTTTTAACTCTGTCTTAAGTTAGAAAGTCTTGTAAAATGTCGTATGAACAGCATGGGCAATAATTTCCTTCACAGTCTTAAAGAAGCTGGAAGTGGGATAGCATGCCTTCAGGGAAATACTAAGAGTTTAAAATATGCCTGTGCAGCACATTCATAGGTTTTTATAATCCATTTCAAATACTTTCCACATTGTAAAACAGGTTTTGGAAAGTATCATCACAGATGAAAACTGGTGAAGAAAGAGTAATAAAAATACCGTAGGAAGAAAAGGAAAAAATGGTGCCTGCTTCTTCTGAGCTCCCCAACATTTGACTTTTCTTGTGTAATAATAAGAATCAAATGTAATTTCCCCGTTTACTGTGGTTTAGTGCCAGCTGAGGGTGCACCTGTGCCCACCTCCACTCCTCCACCCCCCCCATCTGCAGCCTGCAGCCACCCAGGCTGAAACATTTCAGATAAAAGTTCATTATCCAGCACTAACACTGCACACCAGACCTTTCCAAACCGCTGCCAACTGGAAACCTTCCTGTTGGCTTCTGAGGGCTCTCCCAGCTCACCATTCCTGCAGCAGAGAGCATCCAAGAGGTTCAGCATCATCTCCCCACTCACTGATAAGGCACTGAGAGCTCGAAGAGGCAGAGGGGTGTCTGCCTGGCATGGGGGTGGCACCTGCTCTCTGCTTGTACCAACAAGGCATTCCTGTGCTCCAGGGATGCAAGATGCTCATTAGGGGCTGCGTGGGCCTACACTGTGGGGGAACGACACACTGAGCTCAGGTCTGAGTGGCAAACATCAAGCCTGAGCAGGGAGCTGCTCTGGAACTCTGTCTGCAGCCAAGTCCAAGTCTCAAGGCCAGCTGCACGCAAAATTTGGTTGCCATGTGCCCCACAAAGGCAGCACGTAATGTAACAATGGCTGCGGTATGCCTGTCTCAGTTCTTCATGGAGCTGTCCATGATTACCAAGAGCAATCTTATCAGCTTGCTGTGACAGCTGCGAAGCACTTGGGGCCAGGCTGAGAACTTCTGAGTCACGCTGATGAGGAGCCCCTTGAACAAGCAGCTTTGCTCGAGTGTGACTCCCTTAATAAATGAATCATCTATCAGTGCTGCCTACTCAAGCTCAAATCCTTCTCCCAGTTCTCCTGCTACTTCCACCATCTGCACATCCTTTCCCCGTGGTGGTGAGAAAAAACTTGGCTGATTGACAGGGTTTTGGGGAAAATGTGGAGTCTTTCAGGGCCAGACCAAAAGTAAAGAACAGTCGCTAATGTTCAAAGCTCCAACCCTGAAGTTCCTGTGCCTGAACCTGCTCCCATTTATTAGGAAATCCCTGCTGGGTACCTACTACTGATGATGCTACATGCATCCCAGTAACCTGGTGCTCTGAAATCCTAACCAGAAGATGTCTGACCCTGGGTCCCAGAGCATCATTAGGGACTCTGACCATAATTCTCAGCACCAAGTTTGAAAAAAAGGCTTCCATTAATCACACCCAACCACACCAAGGCCTCACACCCGTTGCAAGACATCCCTCTGGCAACAGCAATAAACCACTATCTACCTTTGACATAATCCCTGTGCCCATCACTGCTTCCTTCCTGAGAAGCCTGCAAGGAAGACAGTGCATTTTGAGGGGCCAAAATGCTTTTTTGGGCAAGCATTACTCACTGGAAGTAACTGTCCTCAGCCAGGGACCAAGACAGCCCTGTGATTTCAACCCTGGTTTGGGCAAGCCATTCTTCCCTGTGCTTGATGATCCCAGCCCTTTGTCCAGAGCTTTCCTACAAAATTCAGTTCCCTTGTTTTGTGCTGCTAGAACCACAAAAAGTAAACAGATAGGGAAGGGCAGCTCTTCTTCCTCTTCTCAACTCAGCTTATTTTCTCCTTCTCTCCCCCTGTGTCACTGACACGTGATGTTTCCAGTTCTCTTGCTTCCTTTTCTTGTTTTCTTCCTCCTCTTTGGATGCTTTCAGCTCTTCAGAACAAGCTCTGCAATGCACAGCTATTTGTATTGCAGTGAGATCTGGTGCACTGTCTCATTCAAGCAAATTGAGAAGACAACACTTCCACTCTTTAAAAGCCCTTCAGTAAGACCTACAGAAACATGGGTTTATAGTCTGAGTCTTTGTTGGAAGGCAAATTCAGGTTTTCAAAAGAAAGTGCTTTTCCCAGTTTTCTGCTGATTACAATGACTGCGTAAATTCAGCCAAATTATGCCTGGTTTTCTTTCACATTTAAAAATTACTTGGAAATCCAGAGAGGGAAATAATGGAACACAAGATAAACATTTTATTTCAGGGCTTAAAACTGTAACTAGATCCAGCACAGCCTGAAGTCCAAACACTGTGTGTTTTCAATATTTCATGGGTTTAAATAGTAAACAATTTATCAAATATACCCTAAATGAGAACTTTTCTAAGTAGTTTTTTAATTTAATCACAGGCAATTAATGGAATAACACATCACTAGATCCTTTGTTGTTTTCTAGTTTCTATAGCTCTACTTCCATTTTTGTGGAAAGACAGGGTACTTTCTCTGGCTTTTGTGGACAAATTCTTATGGGAAATTATATTGAATACTCCAACTTTTCTTTGTTAACAATCTGTTCAGTACAGTAACTTATGTACTCATATAGAATCTGACAGCAGGTTGTCTTTAAATTTGTCTATTCTAGGCCAAATTATAATTTTTACTTAGTGGATTGAGCCAAGTATTCTTTGATGTTTCTTTTGATGATGCCTGTCCTTCAGCAAAGTAATAATCAATGATTTAATGCTGTCATGTTTTAATCACTCATCCCTGACAAGAGTTTGTGCAGTGTGTTATGAAAGACCTAGCAGCGAGGAAGACATTGTTTTGTGAACACCCAAAATAGAAAAAAAAAGCCAAACTCAAAATAAACATCATGTATGGTACTGAATTTGATCTGCATCAGAGAATCAGCACAGGATGAGGAATGAGAAAATCTTGTTACTGGCCAGCTCTGAACGAGCACTCTCCCAGCGGAGTTCTGGCTCTTTCTGTCTCCAAGGGACTTTAAAATTATGGATCCAGAGGAGAGAACTCAAGTAAAAACATTCTCACCACTTTCCTGCACACTGATAAGGGATTTTCTGCAGCTGTGATTAACTGAATCCTCCTTAAATTCTCTTAACTCCAAAAAAAGAGACTAGTTTGGGGTTTTTTTCCCTTTTCTTTGTTCCATGCAAAGAGTTTTGATAGAGGAACTATCACTGAGGTCTCTGGCTGAAAGAGAAGCAACTGGGCATTTGTTTGCACATCCTCTCAATTTCTGCCCTCGATTCCTCTCAAGGTCCCTCTCATAAACCCTCTTGAAGTGCACAAAAGGCATGTGCCACACTCAGTGTGAGGTGAGGAGGGTTGGTGACCACGGGGAAGGACTGAACCCATACTCCTCGTCTACACAGGAACTAGTACAAGATTCCAATATCTGGACTAAGACAGATTAGCAAGGACAGTTTGAATGACCAGAGCCTGCAGCCAAGCATGTGTGTTGCATTCTCTCCCTGGAAAATGGAATTATTACCACTTGTTCCCCCAGCCAATCAAAACTATTTTTCTGCAAAAAGGAAATTCTGGCTCCAAGAAGGAAAGAAAAAGTGTCTCTGGGCATTAGTTGAGCAGAAGCTTTTCCACATCTCCACCCCTTTGCTGTAATTTCTGCCCGCCCTCACTGGTGCAATGCATAGTCAGTGTCCTGCAGGTCAGTATGACTACTGAGGACACTGTGGTATTCCTGTCTATTTCCAAAAAGACATAATTCCTCACCTAGGGTGGTTTGATATATATATATCTATAAATTAGGAAGCTGTTAAAAAAAAAAAAAATCTAAATTCCTTTTAAAGCAAATGAAAAAATTAAATGTTTATAGGCAGTTTCTTCTTACAGCATCTGTTCTGAGGCTGAGCTTGCTGTTTCACTGGATAATTCAGTTTAACCTGGAACTCTGATCAGGTTTATTTATTCTTTTGACTCCTTCTGAAGTCACAGCTGTAATCAGTAGCACTGCAGTTTCAGTTCCTCAAGAAACCAGGTAAAGCACAGACTGGCAGGGACTGATGATTTGCAATTACTTTATTCCGTTTAGTTGCTCTGAAAAGATTCCCTTTCGTGTTAACAGACATCAGAGGTGCTGATTTATCTGGAACCCACTAAAAATACTCCTTTAAATGCAGAGAACACTGTTGCAAACATGACCTCCCCTGTGTTTCTGATACTATCATCAACAAAATGGATATTACGGGCTATTCTTCCCAGACTCTCAGCTCTGAGCTGTACTACTAGAAGCAATATCACTGTATTTATTTACGGTTCACGTTCCCTGGATCTTTTCCCCTGTTCCATCCCTGGTAAAATTATTAATGATGTTGGCAATCTTGGAATCAAAAAATAAAGCGCTTCTCCTGATACAAACATACATAAGGTGACAAGCCCTGCCTCAGTGGCATCAGTGCTTGTGAGCTGCTGTCTCCAAAATAATGAGCTGTCAAAGCTTCACTGCAATTTGCATTTGTGTTCATAGTAAAGAAATCCAGTGGTTTTTTTTGCTTGCTGAATGACAGTGTTAAATTGTTACTTTTGCTTACTGAGTGTGAAGATTTACTGAAATGGCAGTAAAGTGGGAAGAGTGAACAGTATTTTTTCAGGTCGCAACAGCACTTGGATTTACTGTTAGTGTATGTGAGTAATTAAATCACAGATATAAAATGAAAAAAGTGTGTCACATTTTACTCTGTGTAGCCTCCCCTGAAGCCAACACACTCCTGAACCTCCCGAATAAGCTGCTGAGTGTGGGAGAACAAGTGTTGTACCACACCTTGTGATGGCTGTTGTCTTGTGATTGTTAATGTCACGGGGAAAGACTCTTTGCTCTCTTTTTCTTTTTTTTTTTTTTTAGCCTCAGAGTGGTAGAATTTAATAAGAAATGTATTTTTAAACACGTTTGAACGACCACAAAACTTCTGAAAACACGGTCTAGGTATCTTACCTGGCTGTAGTTGCCCATCTGTGACACTGTGGATTTCCTCTCACGTTACACGTCTGAAGTATTACTATCATCATATTGAAATGTGTTCCAGTTCTGGGTCTTTATCTTCCCTTTCATTCTAAGCATTGCTTTTTGCCATGTTAGGGAAGATTTGCTCAAAGATCAACGTGCTTTTCAATTACAGTGAATATTTGCCTATTATAAACTTCTGCATGAAGTAATAACGTTAACATTCAGCAGCAGTACAAGACACTGCACGTGTATCCTCCTGTCCTGGTGTCGTGTGGAAAATGAGACCTTGCTAGACATTGCTACCTTAAAACCACCCTAATGAAAGATTTGAATGCTCAGGAGAAGCAGTGTGAGACAGCATCTAGTGAACATTTGTTGTGTTTGCCACGGTCTTCACATGCACACAGCGCAAAATGCTCTCTGAGGGCAAACAAGTTCTGGGTCTGCTTCTGTCCCTGCCGGGAAGAAAGATAGCTGCAGGCACTGCCAAGGGCATGCTGCAGTGGTTTTGTGGGAGGCAAGATGCTCTGTCCAAGCATCAGTAGGAGGGGTGACCCCAGGGGTGCCAATTCAGAAGCAGAGTTAGATGTCATTCTCCTTTTCTTCTCTGAAAATCTGCATCCGGGGCCTACAAGGATGCCATTTACAGCTGCCTCCTCTAAGATGGCCAGTCAGCAGAAGAGGCCACTCTGCAGCTCCAGGTCTGTAGGGACAGGAAGATGACAGGTCTATGGTGTGTTCATTTCATGTCAGCGCTGGCATGGGACTGTGAGCAACACAAAATCCCTGCCTGCAACAGAGGCTGCTGAGGCCAACAACTCCAGGGACTCCTGGCTCCCATATGCTGTTGGAAATCCTGTAACTCTAGGAAGTATGCAAGGTAAGGCTGCTGTAGCACTGCCTCCAGCATCAGCCCTAAAATGGTATGTATTAAGTGAAAGTGTGAAAAATACAGTGTTCAGAAAGATGTCAGCCCCTCCAAGACAATCTTGAGGGATTAATACACTTGTATTACCTGCTGGCCTTTGAGTAAGACTGAGATTTTTTTTTTTAAATCCACAGAGCCTTGAAAAGTAATTTTTTTTTAACTTAGCCCGAAGAAAAAGAGAGTCTGTTCAGCACAGGTGCAGTGCCAGGCATTGGTTTCACTGTCACTGAAGACAATGCCAGTTAAAGGCTGCTTAAGAAGAAAGTCCTGTTTTGGACAGACTGATCCATTGGGCTCCCCACTGAGAACAATTTGAAAGTTAAGCAGGAGCTTTGAAGTCCATGGAAAGCAGCAATGAAATCTAACCTTGTGCTGCATGTGTTGAACACATCTCGTGAACTCAGGCAGCTTTGGGTGAACTTAGACCCTTCTCTGAGAGGGAAGATAAAATACTGCAAACAGCCAGAGCAAGGAAATACTGGGTTCAGGATTTGGCCCTCGGGGAGCTTTGGCTGGTGACTCCAGCATCATTGTGACTGCAGCTGCAAGGCTGGTAGACGTAGCAGTAAACCTGGATGCTACTGGCACCATCAATAACAGAATTCAGCAGCACTGATTACCCCTGAGTTTCCGCTCAAATCTAGAGAGATCTGAGTTACATGGGTTCTGCTGAGGTAGAGAAACCTAGCTGAATCAAAGGGGCTACAAAAGAGCTGGAGCAGGGATGTTGACAAGGGCATAGAGTGACAGGACAAGGGGCAGCAGCTTCAAACTACCAGAGGGCAGGGTTAGATGGGATGTTGGGAAGAAATCCTTGACTGTGAGGGTGATGAAGCCCTGGCACAGGTTGCCCAGAGAAGCTGTGGCTGCCCCATCCCTGGAGGTGCTCAAGGCCAGGCTGGACAACACTTGGAGCAGCAGGGTCTGGTGGAAGGTGTCCCTGCCCATGGCAGGGGGTGGAAGGAGATCATCTTTAAGTTCCCTTCCGACCTAAACCACTCTGTGATTCAGACCAGCATACAGCAGTCACATCATCAGTTACAGAGCAGGAGCTACCTAACACAGACTTTTTCTACCTTTTCTGTCACAATTCAAACACACAAAAACTGAATAAAACCCCAAACCCACAGAAATTTAACAGTGATCCAGGCTGTGGTTTATATTCGCTTTTGCAAAGCAAATTCACTTGGCAATCTTTTTTTCTGATTACATTTTGAGAGCGAAGTTGAGCTACCTGTTTTTATATAAAACAACTATTTATCCTGTACTTTCAAAAGACAGCTTGTACCATTTTACTTACGACTTCCCTTGCACAGGCCTAACAGAATAGAGCATTTTCTTCCAACCCTTTTAGCTGAAGATGACTCTTGGCATCAAACACACAGTTGCAAAATACTATCACCTTTCTCCAGTGTAACACTAAGTTGCCATCTTTGTATGATAGAAAGTTTAGCTCCCGATGCTACTTCTATTTGTGCCTAAGACTGCCAAACACAAAAAACTGTTTCTACTATTTTAGCTTCACAATCAAACAGTCAGGCTAGGCTGCAGTTTCCACAACTTCAGTTAGGCAACTCGAATTAGCAAAAATCTGATCTCGTACCAATGTATGAACCACAAGAACAGAAAATCCTGGCGCTTTAGCTCAGCTCAGTGCAAAGTCAAGTTACACTGAACAACTTCCCTGAGAAGTGTCACCTGGCGAACAACCTGCAGTGCCCACACACGGACCACAGCATTAAGATCAACAACAAACACACACTCTGAGAGCCGTCTGGGGTTTTTTTGGTTTGCCTTCCCCCCTCCCCCCGCAACTTTCTTTTGATATGCAAAGCACGTCCTGCACCCCGCTTCTGCTCTCATCTCTACAACTTATCGCAGTGAATGACTTCGAGCTAACAACTTCGCTTGTGCCACCGAGCTCTTGTCTGCCTTTCCACAGAGAGGATGCTGGTCGCCGGCCACCCCGGGGCTGAGACCCGGGGCTAAAGCGGAAGGGGGTGCCAAAGGAGGGAGGGGCCGAAGAGCGATGCCGGCGGCGCCGGGGTCCAAGCGCTTCTCCCTCGGTCAGAGTCCTCCCACCGCGACCCCTGCCCGGCTCCGACGCCCGTCTCCCGACCCTTCCCCGCAGGGTACCCGGGGCGCTGCCCTGCCCGCAGCTTTGCCCCCGTGCCCCCAGCGCCTTACCAGGCTCCGCCGGGGGAACTCGCCCAGCACGATGCTGACCACTGGGATGCGCAGCGCCGCCGAGATGAAGTCCAGCTCCAGCATCTCCCCACGGCTCTGCGGGAAGGCGAGGATGGCGGAGACCCCCTGCACCACCACGGTGTGGCAGAGACTCTGCAGGAAGGAGACGGGGTCGTTGCTCCAGGAGGCGCTGGCTGAAGAGAAGGGGAAGAGGGGCAGGTCGCCCAGCCCCGCCTCGATCGCCATCACCACCTCCAGGGACAGGTTGTAGGGCAG
>VXAD01012881.1:122055-161464 GCA_013399195.1 Dicrurus megarhynchus | reverse complement strand
CCGTGTCCCCCCGCAGCCCTCGGAGCGCTCCCCGCCGGCTCCGGAGCCGGGCAAAGTTGCCGGTGCGGCTGCGGGCGGTCGCTGGGCTGCGCTGCGCTCCCGCCGGGAGGGACGGCGAGCGCCGGCCCCGCTCGGCTCCTCCCCGGGCCGCCAGGACTCGCCCCCGCGGGCCGCCCAGGGGAGGAAGGGGCTTGGAGAGGGCCGTCCCTTTGCACCACCGGGGAGCGTCCCGGGACAGCCCCGGCGGAGCCCTGTGCCCGGTGCCGCCGCGGGGCTCCCCCCTCACCGCGCCCGAGCAGAGGAACAGTTTTCCGTGTCCCGGGAGCTGCGAAGCGAAGGTGGGGCTTCGGTCCCGCCTGGGATGGCCGGGGAGCCGTGTGCTCCGCTGCCGCCTGTTGTGGGAGCCAGCGCTGGCTGCGCCCGGTGCCTTCCCATGCGCTGCTGCTTCATACGGAACCGTTTTCCGACATGTGGCACCCGAGATCCTGATTCCGCAAACCCGGGGCACTGCCTAACATGGCTTTTAGGACAGAACGCCCTTATCCTAAGGGGCAACAAGGCTGAGCAGAGATGGGCGTTTGTGTCCGCGTCTGAAAGGATCGGGAGAAAGCCTCGTCCTTGCCTTAGTTCTGGTGTCTGGGTTTTATCCTGGGCTGTGGGAGCCGTGCTGACCCCAGGTCTGAGACTCTAATACTGTGACTGGGGCACTGACACGCTCCACGGTCCTGTGGTGGATCGCCAGGATGTCGGAGGAATCCCTCTCCGCAGCCACGCTGGCCATCAGGGGGAAGTCATCTCACGGGTCTCCCCGGCGGCGAGGCGGAGGCTGTCTGCTTGAGTACACCTGAATGTATTTTCTGCCCGTGGGATTCTTCTCATCTTTCCCTGTTTGACGGAGTCCTGAGTGCAGTGCAGTGCCCTGCTGTCCTGCATGGAAGGATGGTTTGAGACATTTCACTCCTGGAGTGTTTAGAAGTCTTTTAGCAACTCCTCCAGCAGTTTACCCTGACCTAGTGGTTTAACTTAAGCTCTTCTCTGAATGTTAACCTTCTTTCCCCTTTCTTTGAGCTTTATCTCCAGAGGTACTTATAAAGAAAAAGAAAATCATAGAATCACAAAATGGCTGGGGTTGTAAAGCACCTTTAAAGGCCATCTACTCCAACCCTCCTGCCATAAGTAGAACATCTTCAAGTAGATCAGGTTGCTCAAAGCTCATCCAGCCTGACCTTGACTGGGATGGGGCAGTCACCACATCTCTGGACGATCTCTGACAGTGTTTTACCACCCTTGCTGAAAAAACTTCCTTTTGCTCCCTTTCTTTTTTCTTCCGTTGGTGTGCACAAAATCTGCATAGAAATAAACACTTCCCATCACGCTGCATAAAAGAGGAGATCACTGCCTTCCAACAGGTCTGCACTGTGTGTTTTCTGTTTTAAATTCATCTTTCTTAAGCAGGGGTCACCAGAGGTGTACACAGTCTTCAAAGTGAGGTCTTACCAAGGTCTTGGGCAGCTGTGCTGCTGTTCCTCTGTCTCTTATGTCCTTATCCCCATCACATCCTTATTCCCAGGATGCTGACATCATACCTGCCTGCTGTTACCTTCCCAGTGACCTGCAGAGCCAGCGTTCCTCTCACACTGCTCTCTCTAAATTGGTACATGGTTGCAAAATTGGTCCCCACATGGAAAACAACAAATGGCAGAGTGGTGGTCTGTAGGCCAAGACTGACTGCACCATTTTTTGTGTGTAGAGGTGAGCTGATAGTATGTGTAATAGATAGCAACAAATTCCCATTTCCCCTTTTCTTCTTCCTTTTTTCTTCTAGTCTTGTAATCACATTTTTATTTCTTGTCTGATCAGCCTGACTTCCTCCTGTCGCTTTTCCTCATTTTCTTTGAAGGAATGGATTGTGTTAACACAGGTGTTCCGAGTCTCCTCTGTTAGCAATAAGGAGTTATTGGCTAAGAGAATTGGCTTTGGATGCAGTAAATCTCACACAGTGCAGAGAAAACTTTTCTTTCTCCCTGAACCACAGGAGTTACCTTTCAGGTAGTGAGAAAGAGATCAATTGAGATTTGTACAACTCCAGAGGGGTTGTCTTTATCTGCATCCTGTTGGTTGGGTTTGGAAAAAAAACTGGTAAGCACATAAATTTTCCCTTCTGTAGTTAGATAATTACTAGTTTTCATATGGGAATTATTTTCATGAGAAATGGTGACTCTTCTGTGTCTTAACAGACAGGCCTAAATTGTCATTCATTTAGAGCTTCATTATAGGAGCAAATCTTTCTCTGGCTTTCAGGCACAGGTGACACTAATTTAAAAAAGCAAGTGCTTCAGAAAGTGTGATCAGCCTTATTATTGAAAGAGCTCCAAAAACTACACTAGAAATCAATTAATAAAGTGAAATCATGCAATACCTACTTTCTTTTTTCTTGTTAGTTTGTGATTTTTTCTGGTGAGCTTCTAGTTTGTTTAGGTTTTGTTTTGTTTTATTGGAGTTTTTATTTGCTTGTTTGTTTTTTGTTTGTGGATGATTTATGACCAAATTGCAATCTGATTTTTTTGGTTGTCAGTGCTACTCTGGGGATTATGGCTGTAAAGAATTCCTGCTCTGGATTCAATTTTGAGCAAATCATAGCAAGTGGTCACAGTTAGAAACCTGAACTTTACAGAGTGGTCAAACTCCCATGACATTGTAATACTTTTTATTCAAATGGCTCTACCTCTTGAAACTATCTTGATTATTTATAGCAATTAATTATGAATTTGTCTTACCTGACATTTGTGTTTATTTTTACTCTTTGCTCAAATATTTCTGTTAGTAAAATTCTCTGCAATGTTCCCGATATAACAAAGTACTTGAACACAGATTTTGTTTTTAAGAAGACATTAAGTACTCCTTAAGTACTGCTCTGTGAGAGGCTGTAGTATTTCCAGAAAGTGCCCTGAGAAAGGATATAAATGCCACCAAAGTTTATATATTTGGAAGGTTGTGTCATTAATTTTTCTGCTTTATTTTCATACATATTCATGGGAAAAAAAGCACAGTCATTTTAGTCTAATAAAGTACTTGGAGACTGCTATCAGTTGCACCCTGCTTTTTAGGAGTACTGCAGTCCCTCTTCCAGGTCTGAATAAAATACAGAGTATAATTTTTGACAGGTCTGTTGACTTTTTTCATCTTCATGCTAAGGACTGGCTGCCTTCAACACACCTCCCTCCTTTTCCCTTTCTCACGGTGGTTGCTGCCATAGGAATGTCCATTCTGCTCTTTTCCTGTGTTGTTCAACCGAAACAAGACCAGGCAGACCCAGGCAAGTGGATGCACCTCCTCTGAGCTGGTTGTCACCCTCTGTAACCATGAGCAGAGCAGTGCTGGTGGCATTGATCGCTGGGGAACTGTGGCCACAGAATTTACCCATCCTTGATTGGTGTCTGAGCATCACAGTTGGAGCTGGTGAAAGCCCTTCAGCAATGAGAAATGCAGCAGGGAAATGTGATTAAAATCACCACTCGTATTTCTCTTGCTGATCTTTCCGCTTGCTTGGCTCACTGTCATTTCTTTGAAGTAGGGTTGGTTTGTTTGCTTTCTGGGCTGCAGAACATTTGTCCCGTGTGTATCACAGTGACCTTCTACAAAGCTTGTTTCCTCTGAGCAACTGGGCTTGTTTGGAAATAGGTTATCACAGTCCTTCCGTCCAACTCTGTGTTGTTCTGCTCCCTTTGCTGAAAAAACCCCAAGGCCTTGCATGATATTGCTTAAACTCATGTTCATCTGCCCCTTTTTTGGCTGCTCACGTCTTCTAAAAGGCCCAAGTCACGAGCTGAGATGCAGGACACCTCACGCTATCTCTTTAGCCTTGGAGTGGGTGAGAGATTTATTTTGGGTCAGCATGGAATGATTTCCCCCCCCTCCCCACCCCTTTTCACAACCATAGTTAGAAAATGAGAGTTAGGGAAAAATAAACTGTTCAGGGAAAGTTAATTCTTTCATTTACTAGGAATAGACTATTTTGTTTCTATTTAGATGTTCCAATTTATCTAAATGCAGTTTCCAAGATTTCAAAACGCTACGTTTTTCATTTGAATTGCCATTTGAAGGGAAAAAAAAAATAGTCATCTGGATGTTCCTTGCTTTCTGTCCTCCACACTCTTTCACCAGCGAGAAAAAATAAATTTGCAAACACTTTCAGATACCTAAAACTGCATAAAGGATGTTAGGTAGAGTATTATGTTTGACAACCTTCACGTTGCTGTGGTGGATCATCAGTGCACTGGCTGCTCCAGGCTTACTGTGGGATGGCGATCCCTGAAGGAGTCAGGGAAGGGCCAAGGCTGATTATCTGCAGCACACACTGTGTTCGTTCTGTGTTATCTTTGCAGATGGAGATCTGCATCGCTGACATCAGGAAAGGCCGAGCTGGCTGTGGGGGAAGGTCCCGTGAAGATAAGATGTGAAGAACGGAAGAAGGTCGCGCGACTGAAGCTTTGAAGGACAGCACAGCCAGAAAGTGAGTTTTGCCTGTCATTTAAAGTTCACATCCCTGCATATGCTAATGAGCTTAATGAAGTATGTGTTAGCACATACATGGCTGTATGACTCAATGCTCCACCTTGATCCTGCTATATGCAAGAGGGAGGAGGAGGAGGAGGTTAAGTTTGGGCTGTATATCAGGAGGGTAGAAATTTCACCTAGTTAGGAGGAAGACCCAAAAAACAGATGGAGACAGATGAATGCTCTCCCTTCTCTCAGGTAAGGACACCTTCTTGGTAAGCTTCTGTGTAGGATTACTATTACCCAGGTTAACACAGTATTACAGTTTTAATCAGAGTTCTCTCACAGCTGGTGCGTTCATCCATGGCAATTCCGAATCTCTTATTTCTGTTCTTTCAATAAACTGCACTATTTGTGAATCTGTGATCATGACTGCTCCTACTGAACGTGACCAGGCTGATGGTGCTGAATTCTAACTGGAACTGAAGCCCAGGCAAACCCAGCCCCTCTGATCTGCAAGGGGGTTTATTTTCTGCCAACATTCATACACTTAATGCTTAATGCCTGCAAATATCCTTCTGTGGGCAGGCCTGATGTCAAATCCAAACAATTGCTTTGTAGTCAAATGGATTCTCACCAGTGAGGGCTTTGTGCTGCTTTAGTGCCTCACAAGAGAGGCTGAGACAGTTCTTGCTACCTGAACGAAAGTTCCACTTTGTTTCTTTTGGCAGTATAAATCCAGACAGACTGATCCTGCCAGAGAATGCTCGAGGAGTGAGTGAGGAAAACATGCAGTCAACCACTTTGTCTCTGTGGTCCCTTTTGGATAGAAGAGCAGCAGGGGACCTTGTAACATTGACACGAAGTGGCACAGAGCCCACCACCCCTTCTGGCTTTGATGGTCTCCTCTCTAAAACTAATGCTACCACAGGACGACCTCAAGACATTCCAAATACCTATAAATTAAAAAAAAAAAAAAAAAGAAAAAAAAAGAGTGTCACTAGTACTCAGTCACAGCTTGTTTCTACCACTGGGACTGACTAGAGGTGCCTAAAGGAGACACAAATATGCTCTGTGAGTCCTGTTTCCACTGCCAGGAGGAGAGAGGGAGGGTTCAGCTGCACATGACAGCACTGTTCTCTCTGTCAGCATGAGTGATCCAGTCGGCTGTTTTTATTGCTCCCTGTCTGAGGTGGCAGTGTATATTTTTCTAAACAAGTAGCTGCAAAATCCTTCTGAGATCCCCACTTGCCACATATTTTGTTCATGCCGTGTGTTTTGACACTTAGTCACGTTTTCCTCCTTGCCAGTCCTTTTTAATACTCCCTGTTGTTCTCATCTTGGAGATAACATTAATCCTGGGCAGAAGGACAACTGGAAGAGAAGCTCTGCAGTGACCTGGTTGATTACTAAGCATCTGGCTTAGTACCTTGATCCTCTACCTGAAGCTTCTTCCACTGCCTGTAGTTGTTTGTATTTTTAAACCTATTCCATTCTGTCATGTCTTCTGTCTTGTTTATGCACATGGCAGTGATGGAAACAGTTCCAGTCGATAAGATTGGTCACAGCACTGTTTACAGCATCATGATGGGTGGCACAGAGAGCCTTTAGAAGATCCTGCTCTTAGGCAAATTGTGATCTGGGAATCCAAGAGCTGCTTGGATGTAAAGGCTCTCTCTTGGGTCTTGAACTCTTGTGGAACCAACTGTACAGGAAAGAGCTGTCTGGCTACTGCAGACTTGAAGGTACAGCAAAGATCTGCCCAGAGCCCTGCCAAAAAAGCACCAGCATTATGCCAGAAAGGTGCTATCCCAATATCCACAGCGAGCTGTTGAAGAAGAAAAGTCATCCCCGCTGCTCATTCCCTGAGCTGGCACACCCTGACCCAGAGCAAGGAACTGGTTCCTGGAATGGTGTGCTCATGTGATTGTGTGTCTTTGCTGTGAACACGACTTTTTATCTGCATTTTTTCAACAGGCAGGCTCACAAAAAAAAAGATTGCTTCCCCAATTTTTGTTCCAGTAGGAGATCCCCTATCATGGCCCTGCTCAGGACATCCCTCATGAAAACAGGATGCCATTCTATGGACTTTTGCAGGACCAGGCTGGATTTAATGCAACTTTCCCTGTGTGTATTTGCTTCTTTATTCCAAGATGACAGTTTTAGTGCCTGTGAAAATTCAGGGAGGTGGGAAGAAAAAAAAGAAAAAAAATCTGTTTGAAGTCAGTGTCAAAATTGTTACCAGCATCAATGTCATTTGAGTAGTGGGGTCAGACAAACACCTCATGGAGCAAACACAGAGTTTTGAAAAAAATATCAATACTGCTTTGCTGGCATCATGGTGCCTCTGCATTATATCTCCCTGCCCCCACCCCAAATTCTGCGGCAAATATAAAATTATTACAGGCTGTGTGCAACCCATGCACTGCTTTGGTTGGCTTCAGAAGGCCGCTTGGTGTAAACACTCAATAAAGATGAATAAAGACTGTTTAACTTTCAGGGAAAGGCTTCAATTTTCACAAGGTTAGGAGGGCACCCCAGTGCTGCATCACTCTGGCAGGATCACAGGCTTCTCACTGTTTGTCCCCTCCTGCTCCCTCTGGCTTAGAGGTGGGGGTAAAAGGGAAGGGGGGAAGAGTAAGAAATTACAGGCGCTTATCAAATTTGAATTATAAGAATGGTGAAAAAATAAACCAGGAAAAGACTGAACAAGCAAGCTAAGGCAAAGGCCACAACAGCATGTATTTAAGAAATAATTCACCCAATTTGTCCAGCTAAACAATTCTGTCAAGTTTACTGAGGGCTGCAAAATTGGCAAATTGCCTCATCTCCTCCGAGAAGCGTAGAGGCAACCTGGGCTTAACCCTTCTGTTTGCTGCTTTAGAAACTGACTTTGTAAACCCTTCCTCAAATCAGCTGGGGTGACCTTACCAAAATTACAGGCTTTAATGAGGATTTCTGGTACAAGCAAAATGGATTTGGGCAGGAGTCAGCTGCATTCTTAAAAGTCTGCGGGCTTGCCCGCGCCTCTGGAGCTGCACAGCAGAAAATACAGCTTGCCAGGGGTGCCACCCTGAAAGAGATGTGAGTCCCTGTGAGGATCCAGACCTCATACAGAGCTCCCTCCCAGCCTCCCAGCAGCAGGGAATACCTCCTTGAACCCAGTGTGTCCTTTCTGGCCTTCAGCCAAGTGTGGTACCGACACCTGTGGATTGAGTCCTATGTGGTTGTGATACTGAGGAGCAGGCTGCTGATCTCTCCAATAACTTGCTTTGTCTGCTGCGGTCTAGATTACAGCTAAATCCCCTTCAAAATGGTATCAAAAAAACCATACGTGACAAAGAAAATGTCTTAGAAGGGCAAATTATTCTGAAGTTTGGCAGGATTAGGCTCACAAAGGAGATTACGCTGGCAGAAGGCAAATGTCTGTAAAATGCTGACACATGAGATAAAGTACAAGTGAGAATGGCATTCACCCAAGGTTGTGGTTTTAGGAGGAAATAAATGAACTGGATATGTGGCTTTTGTTCCAGGGAGCCTTTAAATAATGTGATGCTGGATGCTCTCCTGGTAAGGTGGTGCAAGAGAAGCAATAGTCCAACCAGACATGTACACATAACAAATGGTTTTTGTCATACTCCCGAAGCAGCCTAGGAACTGAAGAATTTACACAATCTGCCCAATGAAAACGGAGCCTGATCTTTATAAAGTCTGTTTTGAAAAACGCAAGTCCCCTTTAACAGCACACTCACAGAATTCCCAAGCACAAATGCCAGTGTCAGATTATTCCTGTTGTGCAAGTAGGCTCTCTCGGAGCAATCTCAGGAATTTTTAACATGGTGCTGGATAGCAGAGGATAGGTATATCATATGAAAAGAAAGAACAGAGACAGCTCAAGCTTTATGATGCAATCCTGGGCTTTGAAACTGTGGTGGTGCTTTCCAGCTCTGTTGCACACTCTGTGAGTCCTTACTGAGTTCCCATTTCTTGCTGTCAAACACAGAGCCCAGCACTTCTCTGGCCCATCACAGGGAGGCAGATGGGTGTTACTGGGAAGTAAACACCTCTGAGAAAGCACAGCACCACTTCTGCAGCACCAGGGAATCTTGAAGCCAACATCCTCTTGGCAAGTTGCTTTAAGCACCTGAGAGCTCTATGATGAAGAGGAAGGAAGTCAAGGTTTGTCTCTCGTTTGCTAACCTGGAGAAGAGCCAAATGTCAGCTCTAACTCTTATAGATGGAGTGGCTAACGTATGAATCTCCAGCAAAACCCCCAAAGCATCAGAAATGGAGACATAATCATAACATCTTTAACTTGACTTATATTCTTTTCCTTGTGTGTGTGTCCAAAGCCCTGTGCATTCCTATCCCTTGATAAAGAGCTAGGAGAAAAAAACCCGCATTTTTGCTTTTTATTAGAGGTACTGAATAGAAAGACAAAGCAGACTCTGCTCACTGCAGGGAGGTTGAACCACATGACATTTAAAGGTCCTTTCCAACCCAGATGAATCTGTGATTCTGTAATTATTTAAAAAGGCTCTTCAGCTAGCTCACCTTTCCATCTTCTGTATTTTAAAAGGATTTTTAAGTAAGAAGTTGGCTGGGTTGATAAGACCATGGACAGTTTAGATGCCAGGCCTCCAGAAGAAAGCAGTTTTCCTGGTCGTTTCCACAGCAGAGCAGCTTCTGTAACTGAGCTGAGAGTGGGAATCTGCTACATGCCTCTAGCAAAAAAAGAGATTGCAGAGAGCATTGCCAGCCTGAGCTGAGCTGCTTCTCTTGCTTCTAGAGAAGCAAAATTATGGTCTGTCCTCCCTGTGTTTTAACCCCAGCTGGCAGCTAAGTGCCACACAGCTGCTTGCTCACTCCCTGCCCTGCAGGACTGGAAGGAGAGTCAGGGTAAGGGAAAACCCCCCCAAAACCTCCTGGACTGAGATGAGAGCTTTTTAATAATTGAAAGCAGGACAGTGTCCACCCCTTACACACCACTTAGGTCATGCCAGGTCTCACCCTTCCCAATGCACCATTAACTTTCTGATCTTTTGACAGATTTTCTCACAACTATCCTTCCTTTATTCTATGGACCACCCCTATAAAAGTCCATTGAGTTTATTTTTAAAATGCCTGGAGTATCTAAATCTATTCCTACTCAAGTCTATTTCACCTGCTGTCTAATTAAAATGTTGCCACTCCAGCCTGAAAATCTAACAGTAAGGTGCAGAGTTTGTATAGTAAAAGTATAATCAAGGGCTTATTTTTTCTCTTAGTGGCCCCAGTTTGCTGTTATTCCTCAGTAAACTTGTGTTTGTAGCACATTTCATGCTATTTTACACAAAGCAAAATTCACACTGAGCACAATTATTTCAGATTAGGGAAAGTCTAGCTGTCACAGACTGAATGAAGCAACTTGTAATTTTCAGACTGAAAACCAGTCCAAACCACAGTAAATCATTGAAAAAGTGACAAACATCTGGGCTTAAATATATGCAGTTTGAAGCTTAGATGAAATTTCTAGCTTTTCAGGCTAAGGCAACACTGTCACAACTCTTATCAGCCACAGCAATGAACTTGTACAGCTTTCCAATTATTTTTAAAATCCTCCTTTATGCCCGGAGCAGTGTGCAGCTTTAGCATGACATAGGCACACTTAATAAAGCACTGTAAAAAAACCCCCAGTATTTTATTACTTCAATCGTGTAATTGTTAAAGCCTTCTCATCTTCAACAACCTTCAAATCTACCAGTGCCCCTTTCTGTGATATTCCCCAAGCACACAAGTTATGAGTGTATTGGTTATTTTGATTTTAAAATTAATAAACCAGGACTTTTGCTGCATTACAGTGCCAAGACAAAATTACAGGAGGCAAGGGTAGGCTGCTCCATGTTTTCCAATTTAAATTGTACCATAATCGGCATTTAATTTAATTTAAAATTAATTTAAAGACGTGTGTACCTGCAGAGAGACTCACAAAACACATTCAAAACCCCAGAACCCCATGGGTTCTCTTGGCCAGGTTGTGACCCAGCAGGTCCCACTAGCACATGGAACTGGCAAAAGGCTGATTTTGGGTGGTATTGGGGGTCGCAGGAAGGGTGGAGCATGGAAAGGCAACCAGGACTCACAGTGGGGAAGGTAAATGCAAACATCCCATTAGTGCAGTTCTGAGTCACCTCCATCTCCACAATTACAGAAAAAAAGGAGAGAAAGTTCAAAATATGCCTGCAAAGGGCATTTAAAAACTGCCTGTAGGTCTCAATGTAACCAGCATTTCACTTCAGAGAAGGAAACATTTTACACAGTCAGCCCTCCCCCATGCACTTTTTAGGCTGTTGCTTTTGGCTGAGGCTGCTGCTACAACAGGAAATAAAAATTATATTACTCAGGAAGGAAGCTAATGAGTAGAGATTGGCCCGTGGTGCTGATAACACCAAGGCAGGGGGTTTGATCCCTGCACGGGGGATTCACTGAAGAGTTGGCCTTGATGATCCCTGTGGGTCCCCTCTGGCTCAGAACATCCTGTGGTTCAGACCTTGCCCGTGGGAAGGTCACAACAAGTCGTTCAGGGCAGGAGAGATGGTGTGTGGTGGTGGATGCTCACGTGCTGAAGCCAGCCCTGATTCCACTGCTGCAGCACTTGTCCGGTTTCATCACAGGCTGGGCTCAGATCCCAAAATGTGGAGTGGCAGAGATGGACACTGAGGGGCCAGGTCTGGTGATGGACGTGCAGCTGGTGCAGGAAGCCAATTCTCACCCAGAATCAAACCCCGCTGAGGCACACACCAGAATGCCTCATCCCCCCCAATTAGTCACCAAGTGCAGCCGAGCCATTGAGCAAAATCAATCCCACAGATGGGTTTGTCTTTGCCTGAGGCAGGAAGAACCCAGGCTGCTTTCCCCAGCATATTTTTAATGTGTGCTGCAGGAACTTTATCCCTTTCTACATTACATAAAAGTTCTGACTGGGCAGGAAACCAGAAGAGTCCTTTACTCAGTTTTGATAAAAAGATTCAGACTCCCACCGAAGGCCAAATCCTGCTGAATTTGTGCACTGCTTGCCCCCAGCGAATTGACCTCGGTGGGAGCAGGGGTGGAGTGAGGCACCACTCAACGGGAGCAAGCAGTCTGCCAGTGACATTAACAGCTGGCCACCTGGGCATTGGCTCCTAAATTAATGGCAGAAGCATTTTTATAGCTGACAAAGGCTGAAGAGAAAGAAAAATTTTGGAGTCTGTTCAGAATGCAGATCAGATTTAAGTGCTCAGGGTCTCCTACCCTCAGACTTTTTCTGCAGGCAGCAGGAAACTCCTTGGGAACATCACTTGGGAAGATATTATTTTAGCTGCTGAATTTCAATATGAATGGGAAAGATGTTCTAGATCCTCAGAGGCATTTTTGCCGTGGAGGAGGCATCTTTAATTGCAAACTGAATTGTTTCCCACACGCACAGAAATTGTTCATGAACTAAACCTGAATAAATATGTAAGGATGACAGCAGAGGTATAATATAGCCACACACATCACTTAAATGTCCCAAAGTCCCCAGCCATGGGGGATATCTCTTATGGAACTGTAAGCTGGGAGTACATAGCTACTTGGTTTGGCTAGGAGGGGAACTACGGGAGAAGACAAATGCAGGAATTTACCCACTGAACAAATAATAATAAAAAAGGAGTGTCTGACATGAGTTAGATAAAGTCTCTCTCTAATAAGGAATCATAAGTATTTTGGAGTGGAGAAAAGTGAACACAGGAAATCCAATATTCAACAGCCTCATGACAAATTGATATGATCTGGGTCTACCAAAAGTAGCAGGTGGTTTCTGCAGCTAGTGTTTTGAGAAAATCTTTATTTTTTTGTTTGGTTTTTTATTAAGCTACTGGTTTGTTTACAAGAGTGGATTCAGTTGTGTGCAACAGAGTTCTTGTACTCCAGCTGAGTGAATTATGTGTATTTTGTCACCTAAAATTACTTACACATATAAGTTTATCGGTCTTGGGTTTGCTTTGTTCTCCAGATACCCTATCAAATTAAGAAGAGAAAATCCCGTAAGGACACTGGACTTCTTTGAATACATTTTTAAAAGTAAGTATTTTATCAGTTCAGATGTGATCAGAGTCCTAAACTATATTGATTAGCTGGAAATTGCACAGTTGTATCCTGTGTTCTCAGAGTGGGAAGAAGAAGCCAGCATTTCCTTAGTCTCCCAAATAAATCCCCACCTGGTTAATTAAATGAATGAGTTCTAACTCAAATCCGTGTTTTCCAGTCATAGTTTTGCAATTAATAGAATAAGAAAGTTGTCCTGAGCCCTGTGTGCCTGATGAAACCTGCCATGAATTTAAATTCTGTCCAGCAGCTACTTACAAGAAGCTGCTTTTTGATAGATCTACAAGCTGAGACTGCATCTAAAAAATTTTTGGGGGGGAACAACAAATATTCCAGAAAGAAACATAACCTGGTTGCAGAACAGAAAAGAAACAGGATTCACTAAGGCTGCCATGAATTATTCACTGAGGACTAATAATAATTAAAAACCCTCAGAATATTTTGTCTAGGTGTGCTGTCCCTGCCTTGCTGACAAACCACAGCTGATAAGGAGCAGTGCAAGTTTGTCAAGGAGCTAAACCTGTCTACAGGAAAAAGTTGAATCTCTTCAGCCTGATATAGGATTCTTTAGTTACAGTGGTGCCAAACGCCCACGGAAACAATCATAACCCAAAATAAGCACTATTCAGACTAAAATATGAATGCTTTTATGCAGTGCTCCAGACTGGTTTAAATAAGTCCTTTAGGGGGGGAAAAAAAATTACATTTTTGTTTAAAACAGTGCTATTTGTTCCTTGTTCAAGGCTTATATTCTTCTGTGAGTTAATCCACAAAACTTGAGGTTGTGATGACAATGGTCATGTTGACAGCATTTTAATCAAAGACAGAACTATATTTTTAGAACAAATTGCATACTGCATTTTCTGTGTGGAAAAAGGTCAAATTCTAGACTGGTCATGAGCCAGAGATTGCTGTCCATGGTGTCTCTTGAAGAAAACCCAGAGGAGAGTGTGACCATTGTGTCTTCGTGACCTGCAGATTGAAGAGTCTGAAGAGCCAAGGAAAGCAAAGAGCGTGATTGAGCTTATTCCGTGTGTTTAAAGTTAGCTTGGATACAGATGAATCATATGTTAATATAATACTAGACCTAAATGAGTTTATGATTATAAAGCCAATAGGCATTCAGCAGAAACCAGGTTCCCTTTGACTATTCCAGCAAGAAGTCATCAGTCGTGGGAGGAATAAGCGTATGAGTGTAGTAATGCTTTAATCACACTGAACACATTAAATTATCTCAGCTGAAGGCCTTGTCATCAAACCACATAACTTGGCAACAGCAGCAGGGTCCTGGTGGAATTAGGCAGAGTGGGGAGAGTCCATGATGGTTTATTTGCTGTTGCTCTCCTGGGGTCCATGTGGCATGGCACCTCTCGAGGACTGGGTAGTTTTAAGTATTAGAACCCTCCAAATGGTATTAATACACTGAATTAAGAAGGAAGAACAAACATTGAGTTCTGCTGGTACCACGCCAGGGAAGCATATCCTGTAGAATGTTCTGCAGAGGACTGCCATAAAATCAGTGAGCATTTGCTGTTAAAAAGTTGTCAAAATACTCTTGTAAAAATAGACTTACTGTGAATAATGAAAAATACAGGTGAAAAATGTGTACAGCTAATGAGTGAACAGAAAGCCAAATGAGTTAGAAGTGCTTTAAATGCCATTTTTCTTTTTGTTAGATAAAGGGCAGCTTTCTAAATAAGTCAACAGTTATATATAAAGTGGAGATATGTTTTTACATCCATGTGAGGATCAGGAAGATTTTCAGATAGAAAAGATAATAATCTTTTGTTAGGGATTCAGAAGATTCTCAGAAACTTTAGAAGCAAGCTGCTTCCAAACAATGGCTGGTTTTCCTAGAGTAGACATTACTACCATGGATAACAGATGGCATTTTGTGGGGAAGTTCTTTGACTCTGCTGGGGACTGCTATTTCATTTGAAAACTCACAGTGATGGGGATAGAGATTTTAAAGGGTGAGAGTTTGTGAGAGGTGCAAACCATGATGACCTTGAACAAACCCATGATGGCAATTAAAGGAAAAGTTGCTCTTAGGTCAGTCCTTTCCTAATTGGAATGGCTTCCTTGAGGAAGGGCCGTGGAGTACCTGGTAAATGCACAGCTGTCTGATTGAGTCAGTCTGATGTCTTGGTATGTGCTCGTGTGGCTCAAAGAAAGGTCATGTGAAAAATCCCACAAATCTGAAAGAGTAAAAAAAACTTACTCATCCCCTAATCTGTGTGTTTTTCTTCACACAGAAATAAAATAGATGGTTTTGCTCTCTGCTGGTGGTTTTGCCTTCATCTCCTTCTGCTAAGCCCTACTGGAGAAGAGAAGGTTCCAGAGAGGCTTTGTTGAGGCCTTTCAACACTTTAAGGCGACCTGTAAGAAAGGTGGGGACTGACTTTTTAGTAGAGGCTGTAGTGACAGGACAAGGGCTAATGTTTTTGATCTAAGAGAGGGTAGATTGTTTACAAAGAGAATGGAGAAGTACTGGCACGAGTTGCTCAGAGAGCTGATTCCATGCCTGGAAACCTTCTGGGTCAGGTTGGACAGGGGTCTGGTCAACCTGATCCACTGGAGGATGTGCTTACCCATGGCAGAGGGCTCAGACTGGATGGCCATTAAAGGTCCCTTCTAGCCCAGGCTATTCTGTATTTCTTCTGTGTTCACAGTTTTTTGCATCTGGACGTGTGAACGTGACATGCAGATTTTGCAATTCAGTGGTGGAAATAAGATCAGTGATATAGCCCAAGTGAATGAGTGAGTCAATTGATCAATCAGTGAATTAATCCCTGGTTTCATAGGCATTTCAGAATATTGCCTTATTTCTACTCCAACTCTGATGAACTCAGTAGCACTCTGTGGCTGGTGGTGGGCAATTATTTTCTCACTTAAAAGAAATTGTTTCAAAGCACAGCAGAGGCTTGCTGCAGCTGAGCTTGTCAGTTTTGTCCTTTCCCTGTTTCTTTCTCTTTCTTGCCTTGTTCTGTCACTGTCTACATCTCCACAGCCTGAAATCTTTCAGGATTTTGCCTTAAAAATTTCTGCCCCCTCCAAGCACCGTCAGTAGTCACCTCTTGTGACAGCTTCTTTTTCTGTCCTGTCTGTAATTCAAACATCCATTTTCTGCCACTCTGCAAACCTTGAGCGAGCTAGTAATTCTACTCCAAGTGACGTGAGAGTGAAGTTACACCCATGAGTATGTGCACAGTGGGTTTTTGCAGCTCTGTGAGGTATGCCTGAAAAGTTCTGGAGCATTTCTGTGTCTGAAATACACCACACAAATGATATTTGCAGCCTACTAACACGTTGCATTAGCCATAAAAGATATATGAACAAAATCAATCCCAAGCCTATTGACTTACAGAATGGCAAAAGATTGGATTCCTGATGTAAACATTATTTATTTCTAGCCTATTCTGGGACATGGTTAGGCTTATCTAAGCAATTTTCCCCATGCTGTCTCAGAGTCTTTAAAACTCCAGTACTTTTCCTTTGCCTCTCTGCTTCTCTTTTTATTTAATAATCCTCACAGCATAGGAACCAATGGCAAAATTGCATGTCTTGAACATATTTCTCCCACTTCTTGTTATTTTCAAGTAGAAACTGCTTGAGGGAGTATTCCGTGTGCTGGGTCATTCAAGGGACTGATGACCAAATTCCCAAAGGTGCCGTGAGTTGCTTATGCAGCTCTTGCATCCCAGGAGACTGTCATCTATGCATGATTGCTAGGACTGAAATGAGATTCTCAAAAACAGTTTTCTAGTGTCCCCAGAAGACATTTTTTCCCCTCATTCTCATGACAATGACCAATGACAGATGTGCATTAGTATTGATGTGACAAAGATGTTTTTCTTCATTGCAGAGAGGGAACAGTGGATATTGGGTTATTTAATAGGAGAAGGCCTATTTAATAGGCAAACTAATTAGAGGAATGATGACTCTGCAGCAGTGTGATTTATAAGGTTCGTTCTTTAGTGGCAACAAAAGAGATGCAAATGCTAACATTACAGGTTGCACTTACTTTATGTGTTTAGTGTTAGTCATAAGACCACAAAACCTCGAGCCTAGAGATAAAAATCAGAATTTACACACCTGGGGTGTGATGAGGCAGAACTTTGAATTTACTGTTAAGTACATAAACCCTGAGAGAACATCACATCTTTTCACAATAGTTTCTGAAATGGATAGAACCTCTTCCAGCTGTTAAAAGATTTTTACTTGAAAGTCAGCTTTCAGACATCCCGATGAAGAATGCCAATATTAACATCTGTAATTTCATGACAGAGAAATATTTTAAAACATCTGAGCTTCTGGGATTTAGTACAAAGAAGGGTTAAGATTTTAGTTTGGGTTGGGTTTTTTTTAATGTTTGTTTTTTTACTAAAATGTTTCCTATTTAATTTATGACACTTTGTGGAAGGATTACCCAGTTATGAAAGGTTTGTAGCAGACTAATATTATAATACTTTTTTCCTACATTTTCATCTTCCAGACCTCGTAATTTCACTTTTCTCTCTTCAGGTTAGTGTCAGTTTAGCTGAGGGATAACATTCAGCACCTAATCTAAAAAGGGAATCCCCACCACAAGTTCAAGAATCAAGGTGAAATACTGAGAAAACAGAGGCTTGTAATCAAAAAGGAAATGAAACACAAAGACATGAGAGCGAGAAAAAAAGGTGAAGATATTGCCAGCTGAGAAGGCTGGAATACTGATATTTTTTATCCCAAGTTTGAGGACAGCAAATACTTGAGGGCAACAGAAGGCTAGGAAATGCAAAGCAATTTTATCTAGACTACCCTGGCTGCCTTTTTTTAGCGGAGGTGTTTGGCTGTAGTGACAAGGAAAGAGCAGCAGGTGTTGTATTCTCTGACTTTAGGAAGGAAACAAGTACTGGTGAAGGGTACAGTGACCGTGTGAAGACATGGGGTTTTAGCTCCTGGAGCTAGAGGAGTGGAAGGAGAGCAAAACCATTCCACTTCCAAGAGAAAAACAGAAAACTTGCAAACCCCCAAGACATGTTCTGGTTGGTTTGGGTTTTTTTGTTTGTTTCGGGTTTCTCCTTTGTTTTGGTTTGGTTTGGTTTGGTTTGGTTTAGTTTTTTGTTTAGTTGGTTTTTCGTTTGGGTTTTTTTGTTTTGGTTTTTTCTTTTTTTAACATGAACTCATTGGATTTGTCTTATGTCCTACTTCTGTCCAGGCTGTGTGCTTTAGTCCTTCTCCAACCACCTGCACAGGCACTGCTGGTAGAGTTAGTGTTTGATGGGTAGATTAGACTTGCTCAGTTCTGGAGTCAGAAGTCTTCTAAATATACACCTTCTTTAAGTTTAGCTTTTCCTGAAAGTTAGGTTCACCTTTGTTATTTGAGTGACTTTAGCTCTTACAAGGCTTGAAGCAGACAGGTTTATGTCAATTTCATGGGCAAGAAATACCATCAAAGCTGATTTCATCATAGCTAGGACGTGAAGCCTCAGCTCACTCAGGTGATTATCCTTGTCATAAGTCAGAAAAAGAATAGTCCTGTGGACTTCAATCATCATTTTATCCCACCCCATGGGGGAAGGTGTTCAGAGAAAGGCTTTTCAAAACCTTGAGGTTTGAACCATGGCCTGTTTCTGCTCCTCTATATAGGGAATAGGGTTTTGGCACCTTTTAAAATCATTTCAGTTACTTTAATCATCATGATGATGCGTTATGAAGTGGGATTTCTTTTCCAGTCTGAGGTGAGCTTTTGAAGAGACACTCATGTAATTTGTGTTGATTTTTATTTCTCTTTTAATAATATGCAAGGA
The DNA here is from genome assembly GCA_013399195.1 of Dicrurus megarhynchus. Classification (NCBI taxonomy): domain Eukaryota; kingdom Metazoa; phylum Chordata; class Aves; order Passeriformes; family Dicruridae; genus Dicrurus; species Dicrurus megarhynchus. Next base: position 143,069 of record VXAD01012881.1, on the reverse strand, counting down.
TTCCTGAATTTTTCTCTTCTAAACAACAAAACAAGGGAGTTTGGAAATTTGATATGTTGAAATTTGCATAGAGATTTAACAAACTACTTGGCCTTTATCTGAGCTCAGTTCTCTTGGGAATTGTGAATGAACAGGATATGGATTCCTGTTTCCTTTCATCAACAGAGATGACAAAAGGCAGTAATTTCTTCCATCTGCAGGTGTGGAAATCATCATAATGCTCTGGCTTCCGCTCGTTCAATACTATAAACCATCAGGTGATGGAAACTAATAAATTAATTTTATTTGTCTGTAACAGATACAAGAGATTCTGAACAGAACTTCCTTCTGAATATAACTTTCTGAATAAGGGAAGCTAGTTTGTGCTTGTTTGCACAGAGTCTTTCTAATCTGTTGACTGAAACACTTTTGTGGGAAGAACTGAATTTGTTTTAAAGGTGAAGTTTGCTGCTTAGGACGTTCATAGTGAAAAAAAGGTACTTAGCATGGTCTGTGGTAATTACCTGAAGACCTAATTTTATCTGGGTCTTCTGATACTAAGTTCTTGTGGCGTTGCATCCACATAAATCATTGTAGATTGCTTTCCTTCCAATTTTTCTTTGTGTGCTTTATATATAGCAACAAAGTCAACCTTGCCATCAAAATTGGTTGTGCTTTTGGAAACTGTATTGAACCTACTATCGCTGATGCCTTGCTGGTCCTTCTTTAGGTGACCTGAACCACTCACTTGCCACAGATGCAAACGAAATGTTGTGGGGACCATTTAACTGTGCTTTACAGGATTTCATAAACATGAAGCTCTTTTAGAACAGTTATCGTTGTTATTAACTTTTTGAAGAGCTGTGGTAATGGTGGTGTCTGAGAGAGACTAGGGTCTTCAAAGAGAATCAGGAAGTGTTTTAAGAATATAATATTCACCATGGGTTTTGGTCCATAAGCTGTTATAATGCCTTTGGAGGTAATCACTATAATTTTCTTTCTTCTTGAGAATTCTGAAGAAAGTTAATTCCTTCCTTGTTCTTGCAATAATTCCAGCTTTCAGGACAAACCCCAAATCTCTTCCACTTTTCTGTATTTTCCATTTTCTTCACAGGCCCTTTGTCCTCCACACCCTGCCCTGTTCTATGTCTCATCTGAGATTCTTCTTCCCACTCTTCTTTCCTCCACGTTGGGTCTGGATTTGGCACTGCAGGAGGAGTCTGTCTATTAATACTCAGATCATCTGCTTTAAACACACTGTCAGCTCCCTACTGCTTCCTCTGGGGATGATCTGACAGGTGGTGATTTCCCAGGTCTGTTTTGGGGGATGAAATCCTAATGGCTACTGCACAGATTTTTTCTAATATCCATGTGTCTCATGTAATCTGCTTTTCTCTCTGATATTTTGCCTCATGGAACATTGGCAAATGGAGGGAAAGGATGGTGATTTCTGAGCATCAGCTCTTCCCTGAAGGTTGGACTCAGGCAGAGACTTTTGATTTTCATGATGAATCATGTTCCAGGCTCTCCATTATACAGAGCCAGACATAAAACAGGCTCTGAAAGGTTTTTTCTTTTTTTTTTTTAATAGTCTATGTTAGTTTACTTTGTCTAAATAATGCAAAGCAGATGGTAAGTTTTAAAGAGCTTGGGTGAAAATTGTGACTTAGCATCCTGACATGCTGTTGTTAAGGACAGTTCAGTTCCTTTCATTAATCCACAGCAAGAGAAAGTAGGATCATCCTGCAAATACACAGCCAAAGTTGATGTATTACAACCTTATGACTCACCAACTTCCTTCTCCTTCTCAAAACTGAATTTTGGATTGAAATCCTTTTAGAAAAACTCCTGTAGGCAATAGATGAGGGTGTTCTTCATCAATCTGTGATGGGTTGGATTTAGTGGAGCCCTAACTCCAGACAGTCATTCCTCGCAGACTCAAGTCTGACTCATGGTTCATTTCTGCTTCTTGGTTTTTTTTTCTTGTGTCTTGATTCACCACTTTTTTTCCTTTGATGAGTAAATGAATATGTCATTGAAGAAACAAATCCAGTCTCTCTCTCTCTCATCAAGAAAGAGATTTGTGGCTGAGGGGCTGGGGAGTGAAATAAGAACTGAGGATTAGTGACTGGTTATCCTGAAGGTCCATTTTTCCAAGTCTGAATACTGAGCTATTTCAGAAAATGAGGTAGTATTGATGTATCTGATGTGGGACCCACTAAAATGGAGAATCCAAAATTACTAATTGATTTTGAAGAATTGGATCTTTCCTGGAAAGGTCAGCATCTTAGGGGGGACAAAATAAAAAAAAATAAGTCAAAAAACCAACAAAAAATCCCCCCATAAAAAACAAATCAAAACAAACTCCAGACCCAAAAAACCAAACCAAGCCATCAAAAAAAAAAAAACCAAACCCGTACCCCAAAAAACCCCTAAAACCACACAAAACCAAGCAAAAAACCCCCCAAACAAACAAAGCAAGCCAAGACCAACCAACCAAAAACCCACAAAACTAAAACCCAAAGAAAAAGAAAACAAAAAGCAAAAAAACCAACCAAACAAACAAAAAAACCAAAAACAAAATAACAAAACAAAACAAAAAAAANACCAAAAAAAAAAAAAAAAAAAAAAAAAAAAAAAAAAACCAAAACACAAACCAAAAAAAAAAAACCAACCAAACAAAAAGAAAAATAAGATTAAGACTTTCCCATTATATAGCACACTGGCAAATCTAGATGTTTTTGCGCACAGACAAGCACCAAAATGGCTGCAATTAAAAATTCAGAACAAGCACGTGGACTCTTCATAGCCAGAGATGGGGTTGGTTGACTCCCTCTTCTAGCAGTGCAAGAGGGATGGACACCAGGGGAGTGGCATGCCCTGCACCCGGAGAGGCAGGGAGGGCACTCCTGCTTTTCCACTAAAAGCCCGTGCACTGAGAATTGCTCTGTCTGCTGTGACTAACTGAGTGAAATAAGCGATTCTGCTGCGGAGGGGAAGCCCTCTGGGCGGTGCTGAGGTTTGCCCTGTGCCACAGGTGATCTTGAGTGTGAGACAGCAGGTGAAAAACGTCTCTCAGATAATTTAGAGGATGATAACGTGTCGCATTCACCGTGCTAAAAACTGCCCGTAAATCAAATTGCCCCCACAGGAGAGTTAATGGTCTGGCATCGTTGTCTTCATTCTCAGTCTTTTGTCCTTTGCTGTGTTGCCATAATTCAAGGAATTACGTGGGAAAGGCATTGCAGACATCAGGTGTTACCCAAGCCATTACTTCTTCCACGAGAAGTGTGTTGCCTTGCCTACTAAAGTCTCCAGAAGGCTGAGTGTGCTGAGCACAAGCCTGGTGGTAAAAGGATGGAAAAGCACTGTAAATCTGTAATTTTCCGTTGTGAATTATTCATGGGTGTTAGTCAAGTCACAAACAGGAAACTCGTGTATAAAGTCAGCTCGACACAGGCGTTCATTTGTGAAGAGAGCTCAGTCATGTGAAGGTTTGCCATATGGTCCCCATCAGAAGAAGCAGAGATCCAGAGCCATATTTTCTGCTGGTGTACACAGGCCTTTATACGTTGACTTTAATGTAGCTGCAGTTTACATGAGCTCAAGGTTTGCCCTCTGTCCTTTGAGGGGTTTTGTTGTTGTTTCTCTACTGACCCATTTATTCTTCCTTGAGTTGGTTAGAAAGTGGTTATAAATACAGGCTCGTAATCTCTCCCCTACAATTGTTTTGGGTTTTTTGGTCTCTTCTAACCCACAATATGGGTATCTCATGGGGGATGCTGGATATTTTGTGCTTTGCTTGATATTCAAGAGGATTCCGATGTTTAAACAATGATAAGAAAAGGGACTTGAAAGTATTACTAATATGGTAATAATGGCTGCTACAACATATTCAGATTAGGAGGGACTTGTTTCAGAGGTCAAAATATCTTGTAAGATTAGTAGTTCCTGTATTAAAAATGAGCAGTAAGTTATCACAATGGGTCCTGTTTGCCTCCCTCCTAATCTTCCAGCACTGCCTGGTGCCACATGTTTATTTTTCAGAAGATGCTCCACTTCTGTGCTTTCTGCCTGGCACACGTTTCCTGCCCTGTGTTACTTGAGAGCACTGTGAGAACAGGGTGGCTTCTGGGGCTGAATGAAGGATTTCTCTCATCACCTCACGAAGGTGGGCAGTGGGCAGGGGGCTGCATATTGAAAGCTCTGGCTGCAGGAGCCCTCTATGATCAGTCAGTGCTGCCTGGACCCAGATTATGCCTCCAAAAGCCAGAGTATTCAGAATGCATGAAATTAGTGAATTGTAGCAGTTTATGAAAGGTCTCACAGTAGTCTGAGGATGGAGATGCAATGAATAATAATTACAACTTTCTTGGAATGTGAGGGGACAATTCCACAGAATTTTATAGCAAAAGACTGAAATGCCTTAGTTAGTCCTCAGTTAAACATGCAAGGACATTAAAGAATAAGGTTCCATCCAATTGCATTGACTGTCGTGATGATTCACTACAATTTTTCCTGACCTGCTGGTTGGACAAGACAGCAAATAACCAGCCAAATGTATTTGAAGCCATATCAGGTACTCTAGGCTCAGTAACATTGGTACTAAATATTCCTGTCCTTGCCTGGGGACAATTGCCCAGGATGTTAATTTGCAAAGCAGACAAAAACTAGCACACAAAACAAAAATCTATGCTGTCTTCAAGTGCAGCTTTTTAATGTCAAACATTTGTGCCTGTTCAGCTCTTAGCAAGCAGTGGGCTTGCTAACAAGGTTTAAGAGTATGTAGAATGATTCTCACTCATAATTTCTCTGAAGCACTCTAAGGAAGGATTTTTGAGATGAGAAAGGCAGAACCATGTGCAAACATGAGTCCTTGTCAGTGCTGCAGCCTTTTGCTCTGCCAAATGCAGGAAGAGGCTGCAGGTGAGAAGAATGAAAAGCTGAACTGCATAAACCCCACCTCTGATGCTGGCACCTGGAGAAGGTGACACCAAAATGAATGGAGTCCTGGGGAGGGCTTTGAACATCCTGGGGGGATTTAAAAGACAGGTAGATGTGGCCCTTGGGGACATGGTTTAGTGGTGGGCTTGGCATTGCTGCATTAACAGTTGGACTCAGTGATCTGAAAGGTCTTTTCCAGCCTCAGTGACTCTGGGATTCTCTGAGTCTCTGGGATTCTCAGAGTCCATGGCCCAAACCACACCTTCCACGCAGCACAGAAGAGCAGGAAGGGCTGCATGCTGAAAGCTCTCCCTGATGGCAGAGCTTCCCCAAGTCCCGGGCGAGCAGTGGACCTGGGCAGGCCAAGCAAAGGAAACAAAAGGATCACAACTGGCATTAGTGAGGAACTAAGACTATTCCTAGGACCTCCACGAAGAGCCCTGAATGGGAATGTAAGGAGATACTTCAGGTCTTGTAACCCTGTCAGCACCAGCAGCAGGTTAAATAAAACATGGAATAAAGGGCCTGTAGGTGACTGCCTACATTGCTCTGGTTTAACTGATGCCTCATACAGCTGGCACACCATCCACACCAGTAAAAACCTGACTTCTCTTCTTAGTGGCACTCTGTAATACTAAAACAACAGTAACTTTGATAATTTGCCTATAATTCCACTTTTACTTTCCTTGTTTCTTTTTCATTCTTGAATTATGAAGCCAACCTAACAATTCCATTTTCTCTCCCAGAAAAAAAGTGTATATTTGGATGTGCAATAATTCAATATTGTTTGCATCTTGCACAGATCCAGAGACAAACCAGCTTTATTATTAAAATAAAAAGGTGCATTTCTTTTCCTCCTTGCTTGAATAACATACCATTATGCTGATCAGTTTTTGCAAAATCTAAACAAGTAGGGCACGAGATAACCAGTTACATATTTGTTCCTGGTGTCTGAAGTAGCGGAGGACATCATGGTTTAGAAAATAAGTGAGTTCCTCACAATTAAGCAGTAAATGTGCATGTGAAATCTAGTTCCCATACAATATTTTAACCAGATGGGTCTGTCTTTTCTTCTGACTACAAAAACGATTGCCACAGTGCTGAGATCTCATTACTTCCTTCAGGCTCTTGACTCTCCCTTGGGCAGCTGTAAGGATTTGGAAATGAGAGCTCCGTAGTTCTGTGGTGTGGCAGGGAACTTCATTTGTTCCCACATCTTCCCTGTCATGATCCTGCTCCAGCACCTGATCCAGGCTGGTAGGAAGGGGGGTTCTGCAGCTCTGCTTGCCTTGGCATGAACCCACCGCTAATCAAACATCTCCATTCAATGGTGCAGGTAAATCCAGGATCTGCTTGGAAAATATTTTCTAATGCAAATTAAATACAACTTGTTTGAAGTTCCATGGCAGTCTCTAAACTGGAGGAAATGTTGCACATCATGCCTGTGTGGGTAATTCTGGGTCCAGCTTAGTATGAGCAATTGGAAGCATATGGTGACAGCATTTGTGTCAGAGTTTTACTTAGAAATCAGAAATCACAGCAAAAGTTACTGAGGAACAATTCACATCCAGATGTGGACTTAAATTTTGTGTCTGCTATTTCTGCTCCTATTTTCTTTATGGTCAACCCAGTAAAACAAAATTAAACAATAAATCCTGGTTCTCTTGGACATCTATTTTTAGAATCAAATGCCTTTCTTACACTTTAAAATGCTTTCCTATCCCTAATATATCAAGCATACTTGGACTGAAGAAAACTCTTCTGTGTTCATTGCAAATCAAATGGGAAAACAGCAACTCAGTATATACTCAGTCATGATCAGGTGAAACAAAGTGCGATGGCAATACATGAAAAAATTAAACAGAAAACATTAAATTCTGACATTCTGAGAGAAAACGGTGAAAGTTATTTGTCACCTTTTCCATGTTGTGAAAGGTCAAACGCCAGACTGGTCACAAGACAGAGACTTGAAGGAAACCTAGAAGAGAGTGTGGCCATATGTCTTTATGACCTGCAAACTGAAGACTGAGTGAAGAGTGAGACTGAGCTGCTCTTCTGGCGAAGCTAACTAAGGCCATGGTGATTTAGGGAGTTTTCTGACAGCATTTGCTAGAAGCTTTTCAGGGCAGATGCTTTGGTTAAGTTCACCAACTTCTGACCACTGATGTGCCACTTCATTCAGCTTTCATGCTGAGGCAAAGACACAGTAGAAGCATCTCATCTTTCAGAGTCTATTTAAATAAATGCCCTGCTCATGCCTGACTTAAGTGGAAAAGCTGGGCTGTGAATTTACAACACACCTTTGCATGCAAGTTAGAACTTCATGTATTCTTTCAACCTGATTCTTCAGACAGGATTTTCAGGCAACATGAAAATTAAAAACTATGGTGCAGCTTGTTCCCCTTGCTTCAGAGTCCCCAGTCTCTTGAATGAAATTCTAAGTTAATACACAGAATAACTGCCTTTATTTTCTTATCCTTTTGGCTATAGACACAAAATAAGGTCATAGTGTTCATTTCAGATAGGTTTTTTGTAGATCCTGGCTAGATTTTTCTTTCTTTGGGTTTTTTTCTGGATTAAAGTAGGAGGACTGAAATACACCTTCCCCAAGAAAAAATTTCCTTCTGCAATTCCAATGATTTTCTTGAAGCTACTGAATGAGATGTGGGATTGTTAACCACAAGAGTCAGGCAGGGATGTGTTTCTAGAAATGCACCAGGAATGGGAACATATATTTTCATGTGGCTAATATGTCAGGAGCTGAGACAGCCAGAGGCCACTGGCCTGAGCAAATGAGCAGTGACTCATGGATGTTCACTGACATTTGTCATAATGTGAGCAGACTTCTTAGGAACCCTTATGGTAAAAAATCATCCAGTTTATAGAAAATGAAGATGAAACTAACACCTGCTATAACCCATGCCATTGGCTAAAAGCAGTCCTATAAAGAAATGCTGCAGTACTTTGACAGGAATAAAAAAATATATACTCCCGTGACAGACAGAATATGTCTCTTTGTCTTACTGCTCATGTCAACCCAGGAATCAGAGATAACTTCTGAAATCACAGCAGAAAAGGAATTTCTCATCACTTCTGCTTCACTTGTAATATTTCAGTCTCACAATATTTGCCTGTCATAGTATTAGGACGTTGTAATGATCGGTCAGCTAAGGTTGATAAATACCCATACCTCAGGAAGAAAAGCACCCATAGCCCTGAAACCGAATGAACTCACCATCAGAACCAGGGTCCAGTTCTGGTTTTCTGTCTCTCTGATGCCTAGCAGGAATCTGTCTTGTAAATGTCATTTTGATAACACAAGGTGGCTCTTGCTTTTGTTGCAGGTGCCAGGTTGTTAAAGCCACATATTTTGGCTCAGCAAACAGCCAAAGCTTTGCTAGAAAGCCTCTCTGAGGAGCTCTGCTCTCAAAACAGATACAGATATCCTTTTAACTGTTTGGAAGAAAAGCTGCAAGAGTTACCTATTCTCTGAGAATGTTTTAGTATCAGGGCTCTTTCCTTTGGGGCAGGAGATTGAGAGCTCTAAAAATCAAGAATTTTCTGAAGCTTACTTACATTTTTTCATTAAAATGAAAAGGATATGAAAACTAGCCTAATTTGTGAGCTTTCCAGTGTTGGCTTTTTTTTTTTTTTTTTTTTTTTTTTTTTTTTTTTTTTTGCGCTTATTGAGAGAAAGGTTTAGTTGTGGATTTTGAGAGCTTTTTGATTTTGGTTTTTCAGAGAGGGTCTAGTCTTTCCAGTTTCTGAAGCATGAAAATTCAGAGAATGTGAAAGATTCTCTCTTTTTCTCTTACGTTTCACCAAGCCTAAGAGTACTTTCTGTTTGCTTTGAATTTCACATATGGCTACCATGAAAAAGGTGTTCCTCTTGTTTCTGTCTTTCAGAAATCAGATCTTCAGAAATAACTCCATCTTGAACTGGCAGGTCCAGAAACCCACAGAAAACCTGAAGAGGCACAGGTGAAACCAGCACAAAGCCATGACCCTTTCTTCTTTAGTTTTCATCCTTTCATCGTGCACCCAAGGATGTCACCTCCATGTTTTCTGTATGGTGACAGACAGGTTAAAACAGAGACAAAGCCTCGCTCTTTGTAAAGGTAAAATTTCATAGCACTGAATATGGATGGCGGGAGACAGGGCATTTTTCTACTCACCTTGCACCCCTCTCTCCTTTCCCATGGTGTTTTTGGGTGCAGCATTAAAGAACTGAAGGGTTCACAGAGGGGGAGGCAGCTGGGAGGCTGGGATGTGCTGAGCAACCTTGTGTGCAGCTCCTCCTGACCTCCTGCAGCTGCCCCTCTGTTGCTTTCCCTGTATTTTGACTCCATGAAATGTTTAGGAGGTTCTGCTTTGTTGTTCTCCTGTGAAGTGCCCTGACATGTGGAATTGCTGCTCCATTCCCCAGGTCCAGGGGAAGGAGGTGCTGGCACTTCCTATCACCACACTGAACAGGTAACCAGGAACAAAAAATGCCAGAGGGGACAATGGCCACGTTCCCTTCAGGCAGGTTTTGTTCTGAATATCATCAATTAAAGAGTGACTTGTACAGGCTCCTGCTGCTCTAAAGGCCTCTGGCATTGTTTGTAAATTTCTGGAGCCTGAAAACATCCCATCGTAACGCATCTTTTCCTCTCTGCTTTAGGATATGACCTTTTGGCTCAGTGTGGTCCCTGATGGCAGCATCAATCCTGCCACCTTCAAAACAGCTGTTTTGATGAGCATAAATAGAAGCTGTTCTCTTAGAATTCTTTATTTTGTCTGTGTGCATGTTTTGTTAGGAGGAGAAAAAAAAAAAAAATCTGAGCATATTATATCTGAATGTCTTGTACAGTGATTACATGATTAAAATTCTCTCAGAATATCTGTCTGCATTTCTGACTTGCACAATGCAGCCTTAATGGCTTGTAAGTGCTGACTTCTGTCACAGATGAAACGAACACAAGAAGTGCAAAGCTTGTTAACATGAGCCAAGCCTGCCATTTATCTGATATTTTCAGCACACTGAATGTGAATGGCAGTTTTGCTGCCATTATGGAACTTATTTTAGACATATCAAGTGCCAATTTTCTTTCAGATCAAAAAGAAAGGCCAGAGAACAGGAATTTAGTTGGTCTGTTGATAAAGCTTGTCCTAGATTGTCACAAAAATGAGCTGCAACAAAGCAAGGCTGCTTGCTGCACACAATGCACTAAATAGCAGTTCATGTCATAAGTGACAGAATTAGAAGCCAATTCCTGCTGATGCTTCTTATCTATGCACCAAAGTGTAATTGGATCAAAGCACTGGGAGCCACAGGGAAGTACAGATACACACTTTTGTGACAGACTGCTGAGTCTGGGGGCTGTGCTGGAATGAAGAGGAGCAGGAGAAGACAGAAAATTTTCAGGCAGGTGCGGGATAGAGTCCAAGTGTCCTTATGCTCCTGTAGTGCAGGAGCACTCACTCTGTAAAAGATCACTGACTCCTGCTTGGTTTTTGATTGGGCATTTATTTCCCTTTTTGTCCTGCACTTTGTGCAACACAGAGAGGCTGCAGGAGGACTGTTTGGCTACCTGTCTCTGAAAGTGACAGTATCAACCCACTCCAGACACTTCTCCTGCTGGTTTTGGTGGTGGGAGATCAGGACATCATTACTCAGGCACTGTGGCTTTTTTAATCCTGGTCCTGGGAGAACTGCTAGGAGAATTTAGAAGCCTGAGAGTGTTTCAGGTGCAATGGCTGGAAGGTAATTTTTACTCTCAGTGGTATAACTCAGGAAGCTGGACTGGTTAATGGTATCTTTGACCATTTCCTCCCTCTCAAATTTGTCTTCACTCTGTGAGTCTGCACATATGGCTGTGTGTACACTCACATACAGGTGGCTGAGGCTTACATTACCCTCCAGTGGGAAGGATGTGTGAACAGAAGGTAGCAAAGTGGCAGCTGAACTCAGCGTAGCAACAACATGAACTACAGGTTGGCACTGGCAGCAGCAGTAAGATTTTGAAGAGGTAGGAGGAAGAGAGATGTCCCGTAAGGACTCAAATTCCTGCTCCTGGGGACCTGTCTGAAGTTTTGTCGTGAGTTTTCCTTTTGAGTGTCAGGTGTGAAGAGTGTTTCAGTTTTCTGAATTCAACTGCAGAAAAAAAATAGGAGTTGAGCATACAGGAAGCACGAAGAACCAAATAAACCAAAACCACTCCAGAGACCAAACCAATAACTGCAGTTTGCTCACTCCAAAACTCTCTGCAGACTTCCATGGGCTGTGGCTGAAGCCATCAAATTGCCCCATAAATGACAATACCAGGTCTAATTTAAAGCTTTTTCCTGACAAGGTACACAGTTTTCTGGGTGCAAGAGAAACAGAAAATGTGATTGATTCCTGACACAGTGCTGTGGGACACTCACATAAACTGTGTAGTGGAACATGATGCAGAATTAGGGCCTGTGAACCTATTTGCTGTCTTATTCTGGAAAGATGTTGCAAGTGATGTCCTGAGGGTCAATTGTAGCAGAGAGATAATGTCTTGTTTAATGACTGAAATGATAAAATGGAAATGTTGTGCTAATCCAGATGGTGTGGGGCTGGGAAGGGCTGTGAGCATGATGGGTAATGGGTTTAAAATTAAATATCATTTTGATAAATTGCAGAAAGTACATGGTATCAGCAAGATGAAATCCAGTAAGAGCAAATGCAATGTACTATTTTAAGTTTAATAAAGAAAAAAGTGAACAAAGAAAAGTTGGGTGACAGAGATGCAGAGATCACAGACTGAGTCTGCATCAGCTGTGCTGTTGGGGAGGAAGGAGGAGGGGAAGGCGCTTTTAATTAAAATATCTCTTCAAAGGAAGATCAAACGTTGGATGTAGAAGGAAATAATGCCTGGGCACCAGTGGGGCCAGGGCCAGGCTCTGTGTCCCAGTGTAGGCAGAGGAGTGCAGGAATGTTTTTTGCGAACTGGAGGAGGGAACGCAAGGAGTGAGGACAGATTTATGGAGCAGGGCCTGCGAGGGAAGGTTGAATGAATTAGCTGTGTTCACCTTAGCAATATGAGGCTGAAGGGAGATGAAGAGTAGCTGTTTTTTAGAACTAAAATACTCACATAAGGAACAGCAATAAACCACTCTGGATGACCTCTACTTGGGGAAAGTTAAAAGAATCTTCCAGCTTAAAAGAAAAAAAAAAAGATCTGGGGAGAGGTTGGGTAAAACTTTTTACACTAAGGATAGGTGACCAAAAGGACGTACCTAGGGAAGTTATGAAATATGTTTTTCTGGATGGTTTAAGGAGAAAAAAGAGTAACAGCTTGTAGATACTTAGGCAGAGTCTAAAATTACCAAATTATTCCTCAGGAGGGAGGGAGAAAGGGACTACCCAGAAATAGTAATCCTCTCCTGCAGGAATCTAGGGATTAGGGAAGTAGAAGCTGAGTGTACAGATCCATAGCCTCTGTCCTTCTGGAAGTCATGCATTTCAACAGATCTTCTAGCTTTTCTGAAGAGAGAATGTATCAGTTATGTGCTTAGGAATATTCTCCAGTATTAAGTGAGTATTCGGGTAGCCATAAACACATAGAAGAGGTGTTCTGAAGAACTAATAATGTATCGAAAATGTAGGCAGATAAACATGATAGAAATGGCTTTAAAATTCAATTATTTCCTTTTTCATTATGAATTTGCTGATGTTTACCATGAGGGTAGTAGGCAAGACAGCCTGTAAGCAGCAGTTTGTATCCATCACACTTCTTATATTCTTGCGTTTCTTCACCAGAGACCTGTCAAAGTAGTCTGTATTCAATCTTTTGGCAGCTGTGCTCTTCCCTGACCTGCATTATCTGCAGTATTTTCATGCAGAAAAAATATTATTTTTCCCTTTTGGTAGTTTACAAGTCTGGTTTAATAGATCACAATTAATATATGGATTTTAAAACCCTGAAAGATGTTCTTGGCTTGGGGCAAAGGGTTGCAATTGGATGACTTTTCTGAAATCCCTTCCAGCCCTACTTTTTCTCTGATTCTATGTTTATCTTTTCATGACTCAAACATAAGAAATTCAGAGAATATTCCTGAGCATGGAGTTTACAGTACAGAGGGTATTGGTATTTTCATGCATAACATGGTGGGATTTTAAGTCTAAATAGAAAAAAACTCAGGGAAAATGTTGCTTTTCTTCTCTTTGCAAGTCCCTTGTCAAAAAGACAAAAAAAAAGAGTTCTCTCACAGCAGAGAGTAAAGCAACCCTATCATGGTTTAAACGATAGGGAAGAGGAAAATTCCTTTCCCTACAATACTTCAGGACACACAGGGGGCTGGAGAGGCTCCTGTTTTCGCTGATCCTTTTCTTTATTTTCTTTTTTTTTTTTATTTTAATTATTAACTGTTAATCAGAAGGAGTGGACAGCTTTTGGATCTTTTAAAGTCCTAGGATCATCGTATTTTTATTTAAGCACCAAAGGAGCAATTGGCGTGGTGCTGCAAAGATGTTTCTCCTTTCTAAACAAAGAAAAATGGAGCTAAATTTCTTAAAATTATTTCCCAACAATTTGCCTGCTTGCCTGTGTTAGCAGGCGTGCATGGATTTGTTATTTTATGGTAACTTTGTGGATCACTCTTTGATGTTTTCCTTGCTACTGTGGGTCACAGCTTCTCGTGAATCTCTGCCTGTGGCACAGCCTGGCTGCAGGAAGGGTACAGATCCATCAGGCAGCCCAGAACAGAATGGCTTGGGCGGATAATAACGGGTTTTCACCTTTTTCTAAGGGTGTGTGCCCCCAGCAGGCTCTCCTGCAGCCCATAATGCTGAGCTGACACCTCCCAGCTACCACAGTCATGGTTTGCATAAGAGAATCACTTGGTGCTCTGTGTTCTCTGCTTTATGATGTGCCAGGACCCAGAGTACTGCCTTATCTTCCTGAATTACTATCCTCAACTCCAGTGAGGCTAAAGAAAATCTAATTACATAATTAGAGTTACCAAACCCTCTGTTTACAACAAATTCAGACATAGCTGTGTCCACAGGACAGGCTCCTAGATGGTAAAATAGAGCTCAGGATCAGGATTCATTAATTCCAATCTTTGCTATTAGGACTCAGACTGAGGAAGTGGGTTACTGAGTAGCTCAGCAGCAGAGAAACACATTTTCATAAATTATTCTGTTTGCAAGGTTGTGCAGACTCATTTGTTAGTACAGAAAGGGACATTGTGGCAAGAGGTGCAGGGATTTTAGAAGTTGTGTTTGAGGAGGGAGACACAGAAATGAAATAGTAACAAACTCTCATTCTTTTCTGTAACTCATCTACAGATGGTCTGTAGTAGCATTCCTCTCTTTTTTTTTTTTTCCTTTGACAGCTTCTTAGCTATTTTCTTCTGGTTTTGTTTGTTTGTTTTGTTTGTTTCTTTTGGTTTTGTTTTTTTTTTAATACCTGAAAGCCACTAAGCTTTAGTCAAAACTCTGGTTTGTCCCGTTCATTATCAAACAAAGCAAAAAAACCCAAAAAATTTGACCTATCCCATCAATCTCTTCACGTTTTTAAGAAAAGCAAGCACTTTTCTTGGCAGTTTTAATAAAAGGTAAATGTTTCTTCAGTAGTTTAAATAGTGGGTATATGGGAGGGGTTTGAGTAACTTAAGTGTAACTTAAGTGTAACTTAATTAACTTAAGAAAGAAAGAAGCATCAGCTAAAAATTCAGCAGTTACACCTTCTCCTGCCCTAAATATACTTTGGATGAAGAGAAGAACGGTGTTTAGTTGATACAATTTACCCTGAAAACATAAAATAAATTAAAAAAAAAAATAGTGAAAACATAAAAAGAAGTAACTGCGAGAAAATCAGATAAAATTCTTTCTGATTGTGACAGTGAAAGAAATATAACAGAAAATTCAATTCAAAATGGTCTTTTAATAAAGTGGACTCTTCTGCTTCTTTTGGTCTGATTTCTGATTTTTCTGCCAGCTGAACTTGACTACAGCAAGTGCTGGATATGCATTAGCAAAATGCCTGATAATAATGGGGAGAACAAAGCAGAGTTCACACACCGACACTGCAGCTAACACTGGATGAGAGGGTTAAATCAGCAAAATTTGAAAGGTGCATTTAAAAGTGAAAATCCCTCTCTAGAGCTGTTGTTATGAAGGCATCATATGAGGTGGAAAGCCATAAGAGAAAATGAAGATCTGGTCTGGCTGTGGATCGGTGCTTTGGAGAGAAATAGGAGGTTAGTCTCATGAGTGCAGTACTGTGCTTGCTTTGGACTATACAGAAATAAATCTGGGTATTTTGTTATTATCATAAATCAGTAACTCAATATCACATCCCTCTTTTTATGCTAGGTATACTTTTTGGAGAATCAGGTGCCATAAATCTGTACTATAATAATGAAAGGAATCTGTCCCTTTATTGGCTTGTAAAGAACTTAAAAGATATCCATGGTCTACCTGAGTTTAGGAAATTATGAGTGAATTCTGCTGAGACAGGAATTACTAGACAAGGAGGCCACTGATCTGTCACAAACAAAAAAGAACTCGGGCTTTCCCAAAAGATATCTACAAAGGAGCATAAGGGGTCTGCTGACAATATTAACCAGATGCTAAAGAATTCCTGCAATTAATGGTGTTTCTTCCGCTCTCTTGAAGTGCAAGCAGCAGCTGTGGCTCTGCTCACAGTAATCCTGAGTTCTGAAGCAGTGAATTGCAGGGTACTGCTGCAAGCCCAGTGTTTAACCCCAAAGGCAGCACAAACACAAACGGAATTTTCCCGGCACGGATCTGTCCTGTCACATCCAGGAGCCACCAGCTCCCAAAGCAGCTGTGTCAGAGACTCCAGCAGGTACAGCTGGAAGAACTGCAGCCCTGGCAGTGACCTTCAGAAAAAATAAAGGCCTCTCAGGAGCCAAGACGCTCCTGCCCTGGCATCCAAACCTCTGCCAGGATGAAATCTGGCTGTAGCTGACCTAATTATAGGACTAAAATCTTGTCCTTTTGTTGGAAATAATATAACTTTAATTTTTTTTTTATTTTATTTCTCTAGTCAGGCTTGGTTTGCCTTTGCCTTGGGGAAAGGAATTTTAAAGTTTTTTTTCTAGGGGATGTTGCACCACTCAATGGAGATGAGCTTGATACCTCAACAGACTGGGAATAGCCCAAAAGATACCCAAAAAGATAACGACTATCAACAAAATATCAACGACCATCAGCAAACATCACAACCATCTACTCCACACACTGCCCCCTGACAATGCCTGATTCTCTTAAAATACAGTGTTAGAGGGTTCTTATTTTCTTCCCAAGTTTCAGTGACACTTTGAGATACCAGATTTGGTAGTGGTTCATGGTTTCATTCTGGTTTCATTCTGATGTCACTTTCGTAGAGTGAAGCACCCATGTGAAAGCAAGGAGATACGGGGCATGCCTGAAAAATGTAGTAACTGTTATTTCCCAAATTTAGACTGAACCAGTACATGGGCCCTGAAATCAGTAGGCTATTCAATGCTGCACTTAAATGAGGGCATATAAGGAAAACTGGCTGGGGTGTGATTTTTTAACAATAGCTACTGGCCTGAGATGTCATTGGGACTAATTAGGAGGCTAATTATAGTCTTTCTGTGATACCTTGAATTTACATGTGCAAACGCATTTAGCTCAATCAGTATTAAGATTTATGATGCACAAGGTATCTGCCTTCCTGTTCCAATCTTCCTGTTCTTTCCTTCACAGCTGCTCTTTTATGAAAAAAAAAAAAAAACAACAAACCAAAAACCTCTGGTTTTTTTCAGTTTCAAAAGATATAATCTTATATCTTATCAGATTAGTTCTACCAGTCCATATTGGCAGGAGTTTCATCACACGTCTAAGCCAGCGGTCCCACCAGACTGGAAGGGTACAAGTTTAACACATTTATTTCCTTGCATGTGGGAAGGAAAAAAAAAAATAAAAAGCAATTCATAATAATCATAAATGAGCCTTCCCCAGGGCTCTAATGAGTAGAAACAGCTCTTTGTTTTATGCAGATGTCAAAAGAGCTAATACAGCAGATCTCCAGAATAGGCATGTGTAATAGAATTTTTGTAGTCTGTTTACCTGTCTAATTGAATAAATGGATAAATCCAGACTGAACACTTTGTAACCTGCCTTTGCCAGAACTGCTGCTGGGAATTATCACCTCCATTTTATGTATGCTCTGTGGTTTAGCCTCTTAAAATATGATAAAAGGGTTGAGGTCAGGGGCTGAGAATAAAGGAATAATATCACTTTTGCTATTTGAAAATTATGAGAAAACACAACTGAAAAAAAAAAAAAGGAATTAGCATTAATAGTTTGAACCTTCTTGGTAGATGGTGCTATCAATTCTGACACTGCAATTGATGCACTGTTTATAGAATTTGTTTATATTCTGATGGACTATATTTAGTAAGACCCATCATCCCAAATCCTTCTCTATTTGTCTTTCCTTTTGCTGTTGTTGTTTTGGTGTCAGAGGCAGTGGTGCTTAGATATCTGAGACTCTTTGTCTTTAATTTGTGTAAGCTGCATACTATATTTGGAAGACATGGCAAAATGGTGTGATAATTCAAATTCAACTGCTTTTAAGGTAACAGCTCATTTTTCTGGCCAATTTACCATGTTTAGACAAGAACAAAGAACAAAGCAGTACATGAAAACACAATGTATGAGTGCCATATGTGTTTCTTCAGTGCAGTGATTAAAGTAACAATTATTTTTCTATCTAGGTCTCAAGGATAATATAAGCCTGAATGTTCTTTGGAGTGCCACAGGTGAGGAAGAAGAGTCAGACCTCCTGATCGGTTTCCCTTGGAGAGATCTTCCAAATAATTCCACAAAGCATTGCTTTGAAACTGGATTAAAATTCAGTCTGACTGGGTACCAAAGTGCTCTACTGTCCTGAATCTTACTGACCTGTTTGTGCAGGACAAAGACAAGCAGTTGGTTTGCATGCTTGACCACACCTGGATCTCCAGCTTGTGAGGTGTGACCTGGTCAGAGCTGAAAACGAAACCTTTCTCCAGCCCTCTCCTTCCCTCACCAAAGGGCTTACAGCTCCAAACTCCAGCAAACTGGGGAGGCACCTGGTCCTCACATACTGATTTCCAGCTGGTTCCACCTACTCAGCTGAAAGCTGAGGATGGATGGGTCCCCAGGGACACTATAACTTCATCCTGGTTGTGTTCGACCTTTGCATTCAGTACAAAAACCAGCCATATGTGGATTTATGGAAGACAATGAACTCTCCAAAATTCCTTACTTTGAGTTGCACTGTAGGCTATTATCACAGCCATTAATCTCATACCATCAAAAGGGTGAGATAACAGATAAGATGGATTTTGTCTAATCTGCCTTCAAAGTAATGAAGAGTAATGACACTGACAAGGAAATTCTGCAGAGAATCTGCAGAGCAGCCTCAGCTTGAAATTGCTTGAGGAACTCGTACCCCAAAGCCTAACTGGCCACAAGGATTTCCATATCAAACAGCTCCACTCTGCTCCAGGTAATATTCATGTTACCTTTGGTCCAGTGGTTAAAATCAATTACAGTTTTCCTGGTGAAAACAGCACAGGATTAAAAACTGCTGAGAAATCTTCCTGTGTCATGGGGCAATAGGCCAGCTGAATGTGGAGTCAACACCGTGTGACAGGGCACTGCAGGAGTCTGTGTGGCATCCAGAGTCACTTGGACCTGCAGCATCCTTTGCCAGCAGGTGTCACAGCTCTCAAGTCTGCCCCACCTCTGCTTTGCTGAAACCTGCAGCAGGATTCCTGGGATTGAGGCAAATGAGGCTCCAAAATGTCATTTCTGCTGCAGTACTGAGATGGTGACACAGAGGTTTTACAGAACCAGCCTAGAGACTGAAGATTATTTTAAAGTTAGGAACAAAAGAACAGAACGCTGAGTAAATGATGAAGTTGCTCACAGATATATACCAAACTGCAATCCTTTCAAGGTACACAGAATGACTTTTAACATTCATGTTTGTGGAGTTATAGTTTCCAGATGTTAAGAATGGAAACATAAACCATTTGTCATTTGCTCTTGACCTTTCCAAAGTTGTCTTAGACATCTGGTATGCTCTGCCTATCACGTGTAGAAGAACAGAATTGTCCAGCTAACACAATTGCAAAATGCAATTACTGTTGAAATTTTTCTTTTATTTTTTAGAGAAGTGGTTGCAGTGTCATAATGTTTCTGTTGCTTTGAAGCAGAAAGTTATCCAGCATTCACCTCACAGACTTCACAAGATGAAGACTCCTTTGTGTTGCTTATTGTCACAGGCCACATCTGTTTTCACTTGCACTACTTTAGCTTCCAGAATTTGTTGTTTTGTCTTTTTTATTCTTCTTTTCAAAGGCATTTTTAGATAATGTCTTTTCCCCCTCTTACTAAGGTTTGAAGATGTTAATTTTCTATATTTACAGACCAAAGAGAGGTTCTCTCATGAAAACACTCTTCGCAGAGGAACAGAGAATTTGTCAGAAGGGACTAGGTTTGCAAGGTATCATTCAGTATCTGCAAGGCACTGGTAACCTCAGAAGTACACGTAGAGAATACATAAAGTATTTGTACAAGTAATTAAGTAGATTAAGGGTGCAATTAAGTAAAAGTTTAAGCTATGACTTTATCGTGAGAACTTAACCCCTAGCTTTTCAAAACCCTTTATTACTAACAACCTGCTTGTTTTTCCTGTAAGCCCAGCTTATCTTTGTCCTTGGGGCAATCAAGGCCTTGTTTTTATTCCCTTAAACTCTCCTCCCCCCCAAACTGATTTCTTTTGCTACTGTTGTGCTGCGTCTTCGAAATGCCCCTTGCTCTGACAGGGTGAAACCCTTGCTGGCTGCTGCTGCTGCTGCAATCTGCATGAGAGAGGATTTTGTGGTGGTGGTGATGTTTTTGCAACACCAGCAGATGGAAAGGAAGCTGCATTCACAAAACACTTTAAGCTACATAATGGCTCTTGAAAGCCAAAGGAGGGTGAGGAAGGGAGTGCACTCTGAGTGCTCTGGAAGGGTACATGATGTCTCTGCCAAATGTCATGCTGTAGAGAGGTGCCAGCTGAGCAGGGGTCCCAGGAGTGCCTGTGGGACTCACACTGCCAGCAGTGCTGGTTGCTCTCCTCCTCACCCCACTGTGCTCCAGCTGTAGAGGGTTCAGCAGTGGCACCGAGTCCATTGCATTACTCAGTGTGTCTGTCAGTCCCAGATAATCCTTCTCCTGGTGATGCTGGTGGTGCTGGAAAGAGGTCTACACCCTTTCTCCCTGTGCTGGGGCAGAAATGGATAGAAGAGATCAGGCTGCTGTCTTTCCCTCTGTATGCAGGCAGTGAAATTGCTGTCTTGCTCTATACACTCAGTGGAAGAGAGCTATGACTCATTTCAAATCACAGTCCTTGAAGCGGAAGAAATAGAGTTTTTCCATGATGGCTTCTTTGTCTTAATTCTTTCCTTTTCACTTGAAGAGCCTGAGCATTATGTGGACAGTCAGATGTTTCACCATCTGCATAATGAGAGGAGGGGAGAAGGGTACAGAGCTCTTTTACCTATGGGGTTATTTCTCTGATTTTGGTGCAGAAGCAGAGCTCTGCTTAAGATTCTGTGCTCGCACAAGGTTTCCTCCCCACTGGAGAACCCAGCACCCAGAGTGGAATCCTTGGTGAGACAGGCTTTCCCATACTATGTATAGATGGGTAAGCTCCCCCTCCTCTAGAGTTTTCAGGCACCTTCTGAAATAACAGCACTTTCCTGCTTTCCTGGTCAAGACCCACAAAACTCACTACTCAGGTCATGAAAATAGTTGTAAAACCATGAGAAAATGTGTGATGTCTTTGAACAGGGTTGGTTTTCAGTCTCCACAAACAGCGTTGGTTTTGCACATGTTAAAGTCAAGCTTTTCTCGTGTAGATGCTCTGGCCTGGTTTGAGAAATGTCTTTGTTGCAAAGTGGTTTTGATTTGAAAAGGCTCTCATCTCTTTACCTTGATGCTGGCCCGCCCTTCCTTCCTTCCTTTCTTTCTTTCTTCCTTCCTTCCTTCCTTCCTTCCTTCCTTCCTTCCTTCCTTCCTTCCTTCCTTCCTTTCTTTCTTCCTT
>VXAD01012881.1:49603-121846 GCA_013399195.1 Dicrurus megarhynchus | reverse complement strand
GCCTCCTTTGCCACTCTTTTCCTCCTTCCTTCCTTTCTTTCATTATCAGATGTTCCAATAATCAATAGATCAAACCCAGGGCTTTTCTTGTAAGGACTGTGTTAGGTTTTCTCTTAGGGAAACTAGTGCCTGTTTCAAAAGCTGGAAATGGACCTTCTCCATTTTGTGTTTTGGGGACAGTGGAGAACGCTGCTGGTGTAATGGATGCTTCATTTTCACCCCACTTTTCTATCTCTTCTTTAAAAGTTATTTATCAGGCGAATTTTGAATCTCCCTTTCTGAATGAAGCTTCTCTTGCATTTGTTCTTTGAATCCAATCCACCATCAATGAATACCAGGTTAATCATACTGAAATCAACAGTGCCATGGTAATTCAGAATAGATGGTGTCATGGTTCTGTCTGGAACAGAGTTAATTTTTTTATTAGTATCTGGTACAATGCTGGTGTTGGATTTCATATGAGAATAATGTTGATAACACACTGATGTTTTGGTTGTTGCTAAGTAGTGTTCACCTTAAGTCACAATCTTTTCAGTTTCCCAGCTCTGCCAGTGAAGAAGTGCACAAAAAGCTGGGAGGGAACGTGTCCAGGGGAGCTGAACTGGCCATTGGGATATTGCACACCACAGAATGTCATGTTCAGGGTTCAAACTGGAGGGAGTTGGCCAGGAACTACTTATCACTGCTTGAAGATAATCTGGGCATTGGTTAGTGGGTGGTGAGCAATTGTATTGTGCACCACTTTTTTCTCTTGGGTTTTATTTGTCTCTCTCTCTCCCCCCACCCTTTATTTGTTTATTTATTTCTTTATTTGATTTTTAAAAACTGTTATTATTATTGTGGTTGTTACTACATTATCATCATCATCATCATCATCATCATCATCATCATCATCATCTCTTGTGGTTTTTTTTTATTCCCCCCTCCCCACCCCACCCAGTTATTAAGATATTCTTATCTCAATCCACTGTTTTGTGGATGAATTCCTTCTGTGGTTTTCCTGCAAGGCAATGTCTGTAATGTGCTTCTGGAGAGTCTCTTGCACTTTCTGCTCTTCAAGCTCTAATCTCGCTGTGCTCACACATATCTCACCTATGGGTCTGGTGTACAAAACACCATCAAAATGTGTGATGCAGGGGCCATATCTTAGCACCTTTGGCTTAGAGAAAGAGTACATGATTGCAACTGTTGTCTTGCATTTACTCTTTAAGCTTAATTTGGTTTCAAGCTTTAAAATGCAGAGGCAGTGGGCTCCATTTTGCTCATGACTGCAGGAGAAGCAGTTCTTTTTTTGTGTGCTACTCCTTTCTTCATTGTTTCATGGATGTGGTTGAGTGCCTCCATGACAGACTGGGTCAAGAATGTAAGAGGACTGTAGACTACCAAAATATTGGAGGAAGAGAGGCCTCCTTCCTTTTAATTAGTACCCACCCCACTGGTATCTCTGCTAATGTGTCAGTCTCTGCATTAATGCATCCTCTGTGTTTGTAGCTCTCCCAGGGCAGCGAGGAGTTTCCCCCTGGCTCTGTTTATCCTCTGCCTCACCCAAGTGCAGGTTGTCACCAGTTTAACAGTGGGCCTTTCTCTGGTGACCTGGGAAGAGAACAGCTGTGTGCACAGCTTATCGCCACTGATGCCAGCTGTGTTGCCTTCTGGCCAGAGAAGGGCTGGAAAAACGCCAGGCAATTTTAACTTTTAATAAGACAAACCTGTGGCCTGTGGATTCAATACAGGGCTCAGAGCTGGAGAGTTTTTTTGCCTTCGGGGCTCTGTGCTACTTGCTCAAACACAACGTTTTTGATTTCTTTAGCAGCTGTGTGTACCTGGAGGGGTGTTAACAAAGCCCTTGTTGCAGATGATATCTTGAAATGGCTATTGAACTGCAGGAAATAATAGTAAAATGGAGGTTGCCTGTTTGGAAAAGTTGTGCATATCGGTATCTTCACTGACAGAGATGTACACATGTGTTTAGCAAAAGACAGCCAAAATCTTACATTAAGGCTGAAAAGAAGTCACATTTTGTCTATATTCATGATATAAACAGTATTATTACGTTGTCTATCCTCATTTTGCTTTTTTGTTTTAATATTTAGCCAGGAAATTTTGCTTGCCCAGAATATTATATTAAGAGTGTGACTCTGGCACTCTGCTGTGCCTCTCAGCTTTACAAATGCTGCAGACCTCCAGCTGGGTACCTCAGGCTGATCTTTCACTTCCCATTCACTTATTTGACATATCAATATCAGATAGCATTAGGTTCTGAATGCTAAGAAATAATCCTCCCAGTAAATGTCTCGATTCTTAATTTTATTGAAACCAAGACATGGGAAATATTCTGGTGAATGGTTTGTACAGAATTTGGGCAAGCAATCATCTGTACAGTTATGAGCAGTGACTGCATCACTTATCTAAATGAAAACTGAGATGCTTAAGTGACCTCCTCTAAAGCAGAGGCAGAAGTGTCACAGCATAACAGGTACACACTCCCCAGGGACGTGGGAGTCTTGGTAAAAATCCTCTTTTGCCTGATTCAGCAGGGTTGGCTCCAAGGTGTCACACTTCATTAGTGGCTGCCTTAAGGGGTATATGAGGAACTCTGGAAGAAAATTTTCTAAATATCTCAGGGCAAGGCCATTCCACAAGGATAGGTCAAACAGATATTAGAAGTATAATTGCAAATTAGTTTTTCAATTCTCATGGAAGAGTCCTACTGGCTACTGAGTTATTTTTTCAGTCTCAGGTCTAGCAGGTATATAACACTTCAACAGGAGAAGCTGAAATGAGTTATTTGCAGAGCACCGTAAATTAGGTTTATAAGCTTACTCATCTAGGAGGCTGCAAAAGTAATGCAAGGAAAGTTCTTTGCTTTTGTAACAACTGGAAGGACTTGGTTTCTTTATTTTCTGTATTACTCCCAAAGTTCAGTGTTGTAGGCTTTCTCCATCCTTCTCTGATTTTATAAATCCAGTCTTTTACTTCTATTAAAAATATTCCAAACCAATTTTTTTAAATTCACTGTTTCTTTTTACTGAAAAAAAAATGTAATTCAAACAAATGTGAATTAAAAATATTTAAGTCATTTAAGACAATGAATGCCTTCACATAATTGAAGGCATGCACATTGGTGCGTGATTTAACCACACTTTACTCATACATGTGTAATAGATTTTGCATTGTGTAGCTCCAAAAATTTTGTTTGCCTTTGCTAGGGGTTTGGCCTATAAGCAACAAATGTGTTGTCATAGACAGAACAATGTTAATGACCTAGGAATAAAGAATACAATTGCTGCTGTACATCCATGTGAAAGATGAGAGAGTCTGACAAAAGATAAAAATGTAACATCTCAGCATCTTTGCTGCATGGCTGTCAGTTGAAGAATTTTAAACCTTGTTGCTGTACACAGAAATGAGTGAAATCTTGCCAGAGTTTTGTTGCCTTTGCTCTATCTCTTTTTCTGCCCGCAGATACCAGGGTGACAAGAATCTTCTCTGTCCCAGCACCTTGAGATAGCTCTAAATTCAATAAAAATGCAAGGAGAACATAAATTCTTTAATCTTACATATGGCATCTCTCCATAGAAGTGAGAAAAAGCAAGTTAACCAATGAATCATTGCAGATTTCTGTGGGAAAAAGACATTTGAGGCAAACAGATATTTTCTAAATACTTCTGTGAAAACTGTGTCTTGTAGAAAATAACTCTAATGAGCTAGGAAATGGAGTGAGACAGGGCATGAGAATAATTGCAAGGACTTCTAGTGGACTTATTTGCTGCTATTTCATGCAACTCTTCTTCCTAATTTAAACTTGTTCACTGGTTTCATATTCCCTTTTGAGAGTATTCTCCTCTTTATGACCTATAAATTGGCATATGCAATGTGTCTAGGTGCACTTCAAAATACTGCGATCATTTCTGTGTGCCAGAGAAAACATTCCTGTATAACGTGCTGAATTATCCCAGTGATTTCTGAGCATCTCTTCCTTTTTTCTTCTTTCTGCCTTTCTCTTTTCTTTGCCCTGAGCCAAGACCCTCTCTGATGTCACACTGTTTAGTCAATGGAGTTATTTAGCATGCTGTGCCGAATTAGTCCCTGATAAGCTTAGATCCTGCTGATCCCCAGCTCTTCATCAGTTTCCTACGCTGTCCTTGTTGAGGTAATTGCCAGGCTTGTGGAAAGGGTGACATGCACTTAGAGATATGCCAGAGTGGCAGTTTAGCATGAACTGAATTTGTTCATTGTCTAGTGTGCGGTGTGTTCCTGGCTGCTCTCCCCAGAATTGAAGAGTAAAAATACTTATTGAAATTAAGAGCTAAAGAGGACAAAAATAGTACATCAGGTCAGGACAGGCTTGCCTGCTGTGAGGAGACCAAGGCCAGGTTAGAATAGGTAGGTTGTTGCTGAGGTAGATTTGAAATAAGACATTTCTGAATATTACCAGAAGTGAAACCTCTCCAGGGGAGAAAGAGCAGTCCTTTCTTTCAGGTTATGTTGATTCACCACATCAGTCCTCATCACAACACTGAAGCATTAAAGGGCTCTAAGAGGAGATTTCTCAGAGATTTGCAGCAGCAAATTAAGAGGTTTCTTCCTTCAGCTGTCTCCTCGGTCTTCTTCCAGAGGCCACCATTTTCAGACCAAAACCAGTAAAGAATACTATAATATCAGTAGTCATAGATGGCTTGGAAAAGGGAAAACTGTGGACTTTAACCTAGGAAGTCTGTGGTGTAGCGAGGGTATAATTGCAATTGTTTTCACAGTGGCCAAGTGGAATTTTTTTTTTGTGAGCTACAGCTTCATTCCGCTGAAAAGAGCAAACAAAATATTTAGACATTTGCTTCCTTTTCTCTCGCCATAGTTACGCTGAACTTCTGTGAGCAGTTTTGGGAGGATATGTTGAGACTGGGTGCAAAGGGAGTTTCAGGTGCAACAATTTAGGTGGGATGAGAGATCTTTGGTATTTAATCCCTCTTTTTCTTACAGTTAGTTAATTTTAGGCTGAATGGTATTTTTAACCCTTTTTATGCAGAGAAATTCACTGCCAATCACATAAGAAAGTAATTCATCTAGGTTGAAATAAAATACTCGTAATCTAATCAAAGTCCTAGTGACACAGAGATTTTTCCTAGGGTGTTTACTTTATCCAGTTGAATCGGTGCAAGGTGTTTGTGCATGTTAAGAGTGAAAATCAGTGGACCAGCTCCTGCAACAAAACTCACTAGAAGGAGCTCAAAAGCCCCTGGGCCATTTTCTGCATCACTTCTAGGCACTTCTATCCTGACCCAGTATCTTGAGAATGTTCTTATTAGAGACATTGTGGAGTTTAAGCATCAGGTGTACCTAATCCATGAAGGACCTGCAGAGGGTTTGATGAGACACAGACTTTGTTCCCCATTCACCATTAACACATGGCCAGTGGAGCTGGTCAAAATTACACTTGCTGAAAAATACAGCTTCATACTTCAGCTTTTTTTTTTTTTCACTCCAGTACTCACCTCCTTATAACAAGAGGAGGAAAGATCTTTCTGCCATTAGAATTTAAAGTCTGGTAATAAGTAGGTACTTACAGAAAAAAAAAAAGATTGCCTGGGCTGGTGAGGAATGCAGCAGGTGAAACTATGTTTGCCAGGTCCCATATTTAGCTCTAATCCTGCTGGCTGATTACTTAAAAATCCAGTGAGGGCAGAGGATAGCAAGACCCCCACAGAGTGGGACTGGTCCCTCTGAGAGCTCTGGAAGCCTTAGCAGGGCTGTCAGAAATCCCCAGCACCCATCCACTCACTCCGAGTCCACACCTCACTGTTAGAAAGGCTGCATCACGTACGGGCTGTTGTTTCTTTCCAGAAATCTTCCTGTCTTCTCCACACACATTCCATAAACCTGAATTCATGACAGTTTGGTTCATTTGCTCCTAAGACTGCCCATGTAAGGGAATATCCCTATCCAGAGTACAGATATGCTGGACTGAAGCCATTAGCTCTTGATCTGAGAGCAGGAATTTGAGAGCAATAGATTTGCAATATGCAAATCAATACGCTTGATTAAGTAAGGCTCTGGGAAATGCAGGCATGGGTCACTCGGAACATGCCACTTGTAAGAAGGAAAATATGGAACAAAGTATGTGTTGCATATTTTTAACACTCCACGAAGGGTTAATTTGAATGCACCTTGTAACATTGGGTGGGTTATGCTTTTTTCTTCTTTTTTTCTTCTATTTTTCTTCTTTTTCTTTTCTGCCTCCAAAAAAAAGCCTCGTTTTTCACCACAAGTCTTGATTTCCCCAGGTTTGTATTTTGGTGCTTCATGAACTGTGGTGTTTGCTGTACTTCAATTGTTTTCCCTAACGTTCCAAAAACATTCTGAACTGTTTGAGCACAACTCTTGCAAACTGCAGCTATTTAAAGATTAGGTGTTTTCAGAAAATAATTCAGTAGTTGTTGGAGGCTATGTGCTTTTGAAGGTCTGGCTCCTCACTTTCCCAGCCCATTGTTTGGAGCAATTCTGCTCCAAATGTCTTCTTATATGCAGTATGAATTCTGGACTTTGTTCTTGGGGCAAAATAATAACTTCAAGACTGCTATGTACATTATGTGATGGCTTTGATCCTGCTATCACAACCAAAATCCTACTGTGTGTGGCACTGTCTAGGCACAGGGAAGCACATCTAAACAAAGAACACATTAGGGATTTTGATGTTATGTGTTAGAATTAACACAGCATGTGCCAGACAACATGAACTTTAACCAGGTTCCAGTACCTTTAGTAAAGACAGAACATTCTGCAAGTTTCCAGAAGCAGTTAGTATTTTGCTGAATGTTAGCAAGTATCTAAATTTCTGTGGCATTGAATTGCATCTGAGAATGTGACGGCCCAACTGAAAGCACCAGAATGTGTGATTTTGCAAAGGTGCTGTGAATTTCAAATCAGAGTATTCATGGACAGATATCAGACATAAAGAAGAATGGAGATGTCCACAAATATAATGATAAACCTTACTTACAGATTTCAACAAGTAAAAAGATTGGATTTTTTGTTTCTCATTTGAAAAAAAATAAAATCTGTTCATTTCTCTCTGATTTTGGTCTTTCCTTCCTTCTAGAGCCGGAATAAAGGACAACCCATGCTACTAATCCCTGTACAGGAATCAGGAATACAACTTTTACTTGGAAAAGTGCCTGAAGAAAGATCACACTCCAGGTCTTGTATATTAATAGATGCCGATAATTGGTTTTGAGCAGCTGGTGGTTTTACTGAAGCACGCTGCTACTTTCCATAGCTTTACAGAGCATAACAGGAACAGGGTGAGCCTGCTGTTGAAGGGGTAGGAGTGGAGTCACCCGCAGCATTTGCACCCTGGCAGGTAGACACTTTCAGCTGCTTGGTGCTCCCTGAATCCATGCTGTTAGAGATGCAGGTTCCCTGCACTGGTTTTATCTGGAATCGTGTTCATTTTCTTCCCAGGGGCTGGTGTGGGCTGTGTTTTGGATTTGTGCTGAACACGGTGTTGACAACACAGGGATGTTTTGGTTATTGCCGAGCAGTGTTTACACAAAGCCAGGGCCTTTGCTGTTCCTCACATTGTCCCTTCAGCCAGGAGGAAGGAGCTGGGGGGACACAGCTGGGACAGCTGGTCCCAGCTGAACAAAGAGGTGCTCCAGACGGCACCGTGCTCGGCACGGAGAGCTGTGGGGAGGAGGAGGAAGGGGTTCACTACCCAAGTCCCTGCTACCAGAGTCCTGCTTTCCTGGTGATGACTGAACCTCTGCCTGTCCATACAAAGTGGTGAATGAATCCCTTGCCTTGCTTTGCTTGTGCTCACAGCTTCTGCTGTACTTATTTAACTGTTTTTACCTCAGCCCGTGATTTTTCTCACTTTCACCCTTCCAATTCTACCTCCCCCCCCCTCCCTCGCCCCCATGGCATGGAAGGGAGTGAGTGGGGTGGGGCTGAGTTGTGGGGTGAAATCAGATAACCTCTGAACTTGCCCCACAGGAAACGCAAAGCTTCATAAATCTCTTCTGGGTCTCCCTCAGTACCTAAACATATGCTCTGAAAGGCTCCAGGCCACAGTGGAAAAGACTTTCCTCAGGCATTCAAAAGGAATTGAAGAATTGCTTGAGGGAGTGGTGAGCACAAAGCTGCATCTGGAGGTCTCTTCACAGGAGGGTGTGGGCTGGGATGAGGAGTTTAAGGATTTGGAATCTATGGAAAGAAATTTATTTTATTTTACATCTTTTATAACCTCTTTCTGAAAATAGACTTGATTTCCTTAGACTGCTTTATGATGCTTCGTCAGAGTAGTGTGGGTATCACCAAATACAGAAGTGTTTAGCTTCCAGGATGCTCAACACATTCAAATTTTATTATCTTCATTATAGAGGTGAGGCATAACGGGATCAAAACTGGAGAGTTTTAAAGCCAGATTCTTGGTCAATCAAGGTTATGACCCAAAATGCGAGGCAACATCCGTCAGTTCACAAAACAACCAAACAAACCCACAAAAACCCAAAAAATATGAAAACTCTATATAAATTTGACTTTTTTTTTCCCATTGGATCAATTTGTCTTACAGTTTGATGATAACCTGTAGTGCTGACCTCTGCAGCAAATGAAAGTGACTCTGCATTTATCTTTATGTAACACTGCCACTATTCCTAATTTTGGAAAGTCAGCTAGTGATTGCACAGAGGTTGACAGAGAAGAGTTTATACAAAAATGATCATCTTCTGATTAAAACCAGAATAACTTCCATACATGGAGGGGGAATAAATTAACCATATCTGATAGTGCAAACTTCACTGTTACCTAAAGAATGTGTGTCCCCCCTGAGCTGTACTATGTAATGATTCAAACCTGGGTGAAACACTAGGTAGCAATATTGGAGCAAAGTTGAGTAAAAAAAAAAAAACAAAACAAAACCCCCCAAAAACTAAAGAAACAACAAAAACATTCACACAAACAAACCCCCAACAACAGAAAGAAATGCAACCAACAAAAAACCAACAAACCAAAACAAACCTTCAAGAAGAATTCCTAACATATTAATTTCTGATGTTCTTTATTACAGGGCTAGATGCTCCCATGCAGTTATCAGTAGATGAGAACATTTTCAAGGATACACCACACTGCACTTAAAGGGACCAGAAAAGGATGAGTGCCAATCATTTCCAAGATATGATTTCAGATAAAAAAAAAGAAAAAAGCATTTTGTGTGCAGCTTTCACAACAGTAACACGTTTGTTTTTTCAGTGTTCTTTAGACATTCTCCAGCTACGAGCATTGTCATAAAGACAGAGGGGGCAAAAGAGAAAGAGCCAAACTTGGGGAAGGGTTTTTGTGTTCAGTCAGAGGATCTGGCATAGCAAACACACGTTGGAGACAGGCATGCAGGGGGTATCACTCTTCTTTGTCCCATTACTTCTTTTACTTTAGTGGTACAATTTAGTCTCGGGGATATTATATGTATATATGCAGATAGGAACAATATAGGGCAAGCACAGCCGAGCCTTTCTGACAGCCAGTGATGGCACAGAAGCTGCCTGAGAGGAGTTTCTGTTTCAGCAGTCAGCAGCCTCTTAAAACAGCCAAGTTAACATTTCTGTGCTCAGCTAGGCTAGCTCCTGTTAGAAGCTGAAAGTGGAACATAACATAATCCATTATGGATGGATGTTCAAGAAAAGAGTTGTTCTCAGCACAGATATACTTTGTACCAAGCAATCATAGGAGGCTCCTACATCCAGAGGGATGACTGACTTTGCAGAAGACAGGCACTGAGCCTGTGGCAGCATAACAGAAGTATTAACTGAAAGGCATCACATTAACCTTGTTTTTTTGAAGGGCATAAAAGATAAGGTCAAACAGCAAAAAATGACAAGTGGAAAGAAATCAGAAATCAGAGTAAAGGATCAAACAATGGATGGAAAGACAACTTTAGTTTACAACAAAACGCTCTTTTTCAAAGAAAACCAAAAAGAGACAGTTGTCGGACCTGCCATTCTTTCCACTCAGAACTTTGTTCCTTGAAAGACATACTCCTTATGGAGGGGAGATGCAGACCCTGTCCCACAACAGGTTATAGGACCCCCAGGTGTGCACTCTTCCTGCTGGAAAAACACCTCAGAACTCAAATGGCTAAACGCAGACTCTCAAGCCTTGAATACACTGTACCATACGAAGGGTTCACAGAAGGCTCTGAGGAAAATAAATGAGGAGCAAAGGGAATTTTGTCAAACTTCTCGAAACACATGTCGCCAAGTCGGCTGCAATTGCAAGCAAGAGAGAAAGCAGAGGTAGAAATACCATTCTCTTTTCTGCCACAAATTTTACTTTTTGTCTCCCCAGTCCTTATTCTGATGTTGGATGTGGGGCGGGGGAGGAGGATGCTGTTCTCAGTAGTGGATGTTTTTGATCTCGAACAGAGAAGGTAACAGAAATAGCCTAAAGCTACCAGTTTCTTGAACAATGGGCTGAGATAATGAGACACATTATGGGTTGTCTAGAGGTGGTCATCCCGTTCATGCAGGAGCCAGCAGAGGCTTGGGTGCTTTTTTGAAGATCTACAACCTTTCCTCAAGAGGAAAGGGAGCTGCTGTAGTAGGCAGCCATTTGGGAATGCAATGGGTATTTACTCTGAAGCAAGAGTGTTATCCAGAACATTTCAAAATTAGCGTGTTTTAAGGCAAGTTATGGGATCTGTTCCAAAAGATCAATAAATCATTTGCAACAGAAAGGTTAGACTAATCTCGTTTTGGGTGCTTAGTGTTGTGTTGACTGAGAGCACAGATTTAGCCTGTTTATCTAGGCAGGATATAAATAGGTGTTAGATCACACACACACACACACACACACGCACACACACGCACACACACATACGAATCTTTTTATAATGACAAAGTTTTAGTATAGAGGAAGAAAATCTAAAAACTGCATATGTGATGTTACTTGAACTGCAGGAACTCCTGCACTCCGTGCTGAAGCACCGTAGTCAAACTCTTTCCTCCTACCTTTTTATCTCTCTGTATCAGTCCTGCTGTCACAAAGGAATCTGCAGCTTCATGAGTGTCTCTACCAGGGCTACTGCTTGCAGAGCACGAGAGTTAAGGCTGCAGGCAAGGAAAACAAGCCTTGCATAAAAATATTGATTTATATCCTATATAATTTCTAGATGTACTGAACTAGTCATGAGCCAGTCACTTCTACACGAGCTAAGAAAAGAATTTATATTTGGCTCTTCTGACTATTCCTGATGCTCTACATAGAAGGAGCATGATTAACATTTTGCATTATCAAGTCTGAACACTGTTAGTGGATGGGATCCGGCCACCTTCTTCCTACTCCTTCTCCAAAGATGTCAAAGGCATTGTATTCAGTTTGCTACTGACAAATTTATTTAATTAATCAAACTAGACCTTGGCAGTGAGATGGAGGTGGTAGGACAGAAATTATTTCTTATGCCAAATTTGGAAAACCTTCCATCAGCAAACAAAGAGTGTCAGCCACTCCATTATCCAAGCACAGTCCATATATACAGGCAGAGATAAGAACTCCTGAAGTTATTACCTGTTCTAGTTAAGCTCAAACCACGAGGCTTGAACTTCAAGAGTTTTTGAAAACCTTACACGGTTTCTTGCTTGGGAAATTGGTGAAGATGGGGAGGGGGGAAGGTTTCTCTTATGCTCCTCCCAACTTCTTTAATTTTTACCATGGAATTCTGGTGGACTCAGAAAGCTCAGCGAGGAGACAGGTCCGTGTGAACAATTGTTCAGCAGAAACAAACTGCAGGGACACAGGAGCAAGGACACTGAGGGAGCTTGGGGTGCTGCCCTGAGAGAGGCAGGAAACAAAGGATGGAGCAGCACCAAGGTGTTGTGGTCACGCTCTGTTTAAAACAATGGAACTAATGGGAACTAAGCCAAAGGAAGGGCCCAACTGGTGCCTGAAAGCTGAACTTTGCTTTATTAACTCGTAAATACATATTGCTTTTTCAACCTGGTGGCATTTGCTACCCTGTCACATGTTAAAGAAGGAAAACCTGCACATGCTTCAGAGATGTGACGGAAGTCACTCAAACTCCACCTCATCATGGAATAGCATTAGCTGGAACTTTATCTTTTGTGACTCTTTCCTGTGATTTGTGCCTCTGACAGCATCAGAGCACACCCAGGTGAAACTAAGCTTAAGAGGTGAAGTTAAGCTTAGTGAACAGAGTTCAGTTAGTCATTGGCCTCAGTATATTTATTGCTAACACAGGAAGTGCATTTAACAGCAGCAGTTCTGAACCTGCATGATCTGTTGCTTCAATAAACCACACTACTCATGAATCAGCAATTGTGCAAGTCCCTACTGAATGAAACCAGACTTACAGTGCCAAATTGGTCATAATCAGAAACAAAACCCAGCCGTACCCAGCCACTCTGATCTCTGAGTACCAGCCGGAATGCAATTGGGTTTATTTTCTGCCATATTTCATCCTCTAATGCAACAGGAAAAAAAAATGTGTAGTCAGCAGGATTGCCATGGATAAACTGCTGCAAAAATGTAACCGTGCATAATTCTGAGAGGGAATAGAATGGGCCCAAAAATTTGGGGGAAATGAGCACAATATGGTATAGTAGATAGAGAACTGTAGAAGTGTGCGAAAAGTTTAAAAATACAATGACAAAATAGTTATTTGCATAGTATTAGAGACATTTATTTTGTGCACAAAAGAAAATCAAAATGTACTGTCTCCCTCCAAAATTCCAGATTTAGAATACACTGCTTTGAAATCCAAAAATGAAGTATTGAAAACATTATTGACTTCTGAAAGAGAGTACTAAGAAAAGCTCAGTACATGAGTAGATCTCCTCACGACCGAAAACTTAAAACCAGGGAATTTAAAAAGGTATTAACCTCAGCTGAAAACTGAGAAAAACAGCTGCAGGGAAAATTAAACCTCTTACTGGACCTGTTGCCGTTCTTGGTTTTGACTAAAGAAAGTCAAAAAGTGGAAAACAGTGCAGACCCTGAAATATGGCATGGAGACATCTGGCATGGTGATGATAATGATGAGATGGAGGAAGATTCTGATAACCCCAGTGCCCATCACTTCCATCCTTAGGAGGGTGAAGCAAGCTTTTGCAAACTCCCTTGTTGGCACAAGGGCACAGATGCAGTGATTCCTATGAAGCAGCAGATAACCTAAATATAAAGGCTGGTCACCAAAAAGAGAAAACTGCAGGAATCGATAGAATTTTAAAGAATGCCTCACTGCAAACACGTCCTAATGGCTCCCTGGCCATCAGAAATTAACCTGTGCTGAAATATTGCTTGGTGCCACTAAAACATGTATTTCAGGGTATGATTTGTTGTGTTATAAAACATGGAAAGTCCCCAGTGGGTCAGTCTGGAGTTTTGCTGGGCGAGGTGGAGGAGAAACAGCATCTTTCTGTCTGGGACAGCTGAGGTAAGATATGGGATCTCAATTAATGATTCCACTTAATTTCATCAAATGCAGGTCACATTCTAACTTAAATATTTAGTGTACCAGTTTGTTGTCAAGAATACATGCTTAGCAGCAGCACCTTCACTACATTTGCAAAACACTCCTTAACTCTGACAACCTTCTAACCTTCCCCTGGGTGTTTGCTTTCAAAGGCAACCATTTGACCAAGAAAGAAGCAGAATTTTAGTTCTGCTTTATTCCAGTGAAGAGTTTCAGTCTCAGTTGTACACACGAGGGAGGAGGATATTGGTGTTTTGCAGATGTTGCATAATCCAATATCAAATGACTCGCAGACCCAGTTAGCAACTGATTTATTCCAGGCACTCGCTCATGCTTCCAGAAGAGTTAATACAAAATACTCACTCAGACCCTCATCATTCCTTAGTGTTCCTCTGATGTTACTAGCAGGGTGTCAAAACTGACAGCAGCTTTCTAGCCCATGTTTGCCTCTGGATCTGCATCCCTTCTTACAGCTGCAGATGATCTGGTGGTCTTTGCTTGTTCTCAAGACTCTCTCCAGAACTTTCCATCACTTCAGTTTCAGAAACCTTTGCTTCCATGGCTGGCAGAAGCTGTGACCTTCTCTGCATCAAAGACAATAAGGATACAAAAAAGTGGAATATTAATATATGTAATTGGTCAGAAGGACTCACAGTTCCATACAGTTTCTGGGTCCATTACATCTTGTCCTTTGGATAGTATTTCAGAGGTGCATAATTCTACCCATCAGCTTTCCATCAACGCCTGGTGTGAAATGAACGTGATCTGTTGCATTAGTTTCCCATTAAAATGCACTGCAAGAGGTCAATTGATGGAGCACTAATATTTGCCCAAGGTGGTATATTTGGGCATGGAAAGATACCCAGACTTGATGGAAGAACTGAAGCTGAAATCAACAAGATAAATTTGAAATATTTGTGCATCCTTCTGTGTTACTTGGTGCTTATCGGTGGGGGCTGTTCAGCACAGGGACTATTTTCTGAAGCCTGAGTTTCACTGAACTGCAGTTCCAGGTGGGATTCTTCTTTACTGGACCTCTCTAGAAGTAGGTCCCTCATGCTGCCTCTTGTTTCCTAGAAAGAATACCCATGCTTCCATCAGCCCCAGAGATTCAGTGTCACAACAGGATTCTTGGAGTATTCGAGGTAAAGTCTATGCAATAAGAGTCACCCCTACCTTCTCTGATAACTGTACCTCTTTGTTCTCAGCCTGATTGTCTCTTGTGTGTCTCAATCTTCTGCCTAAAGTTAGATAGTGCCTTAATGGAAGCAATAACTTCCAAGGAGAGACAGAAAATTTGTTTTCCTTTTGATAGCCCTGACACTTATTGACAGCATGCTGTACAAAAAAAGAAGACAAAGGGGATTTTGTACCCTGATTTCTGCTCTTCTCTACCCAGAACTGAATTAGTTTTGAGACTACCTTCTCTGTTGTAAGAAGTTTGAGAAAAATTAAATCAGGCCTTATGGATGAATGATTCAGGCAAGCTTAAGAGAATTTATATTGCCCAGTAGAGATGGATATCGATTGCTGCATGTTTCTGCAGAAACTTATGGATAACAAGGAGAGGAGAGAAAGACTGTCTCCCGTGATACTACTGTTCAAAGATACATGATACTTTTAAGAAGTTTGTTGGAAGATAAAACTGATGCGGCAGATCACTGATGTATTCACCCTTTTAAAATCAGGAATGCCTACTTAAAAAAAATTCCCCCCCTGCTCAGCAGAGAACAAGGTGAAGGCAGGGAAGGGGTAACCAGAGAAACGCTTCTAAACTTGGAAATTGCCACTGGAATTCCACTTTATAAGAGTGGAATGTGTTTCTTTACCACACTATCTTCAAAGTCATTGAAGGAGAGTGAAGTGAGCCAGTGAATGCCCTCTCTGTGCTCTCACGTGGCCCTCAGTAAAGGAGCAGTACCTGCAAAGTCTGTGACAGAATGTTTTAAGATGGATCTACAGCTTGTGCTGTTTCCAGAAGGAATCTGTCTCTTGCAGCTGGCAGGAAGAAATTAATGTGACACAGAGCAAGGGGCCCTGCTATCTGTAGTGTAAGACCATGCCATGTAAAAATTTAGGAAAGGGAGACCCACTTGCTTTCCAGATTATCCACAGATTACTGGGCCCAGGGCTGACTAGACCTTGCCCTTCTTAGTCTGCATGTTACCTGTCTTCCAAGTCCTTGCAGGACCTTTATGATGCAGATTCACAGACAATCTTACAGAGTAACCAATTGGACACAATAAATCTGCCCATTTTCAGCATGAACTTTCACAACCACAGATTCATAGTGTGGTTTAGACTAAGTCTGGGAGCGCTCATGATCACAGACTCACAAACAGTGAAGTTTATTGATTGCCATGACAGAATGGGATTCAGAAATTGCTATTCATGAGCACACTGGTTACCATGGACTAAAGTTTACCTGACAGGCATCCTTAGGGGAGAGATGGGTACAGGCTGTCAACTGTCCCAGGACAGAAGAGTGACATCCCTCCTCTCTTATGTTACATTTATATTGTTTCCTCTGAGGGTGAGGGAAAGGTAAAGTTGGTGTCATTTCATGATCAGGTGGGGTTTGAGCGACTTAAGACATACGTGTAAAGCATTTACAGGTTTTACTTCATTAGAGTACACAGAGCATGAAAAGCAATATGTATTTTTGATTTAATGAAGCAAAGTTCAGCTTTTGGTCATGGTTGGGCCCTTCCTTGGCTTAGTTCCCGTTGGCTGCATTGTTTTAAACAGAGCATGACCACAACACCTCAGTACTGCTCCATCCTTTGTTTCCTGCCTCTCTCAGGACAGCACCCCAAGCTCCCTCGTGTCCCTGCTCCTGGGGCTGCAGACTGCTTGTTTCTGCTGAATTATTGCTCACACAGACACTTCTCCTCTCTGAGCTTTGTCTTTCAGTGTTTCTCCACAGACTGAAGTGGAACATGTACTTTTCCTGCCCTGAAGTGCCAGCACTCAACAACAGTTACCCTCGAGATGGAGGTTTTTGACAGACCTGGTTAGAGGCATCCTTCTGCACCTAAAGATCACAGCTTCTTTACTATATGTGGGGCACAATTGTATTGGTCAGAATGGGATTTTTATTCCTGACATGTTCAAAAAAGGAAAGGCTGAACAAGAAGAAAGTGACAAGAACAATTGCCACTTCTTTCTGTCCCAGTTATGGTGAAATACTGCACTTACAGCTCTTACTGAGTATGTCTCTTGCTATCTTAACTTTTACTGTTATTTACTGACTGGTGCACACACTGTCTTCCAGTCATTCCTGAGATTTAATTCCCCTTAGACATTCTCATCCTGAAACAAAAAGTTACAATTTTAAGTAGAGTATTATGTAGCTGCTTTCTCATACTTGGACCCCCCCATGTTTTATTTTCCCAACCAGATCAGTTAAGAACTAAGAGGCTCTAAAATCTTCAGTTTGCACATACAGAAGTCTTTATGGCTCAGATATTACAGGTAATGATGGGTCTTATATATCTTTACGACGTAGCAGTCATAAAACTAAAAGTCATCACAGTATTCGAGATGAGCTTTTAATTGTGCTCATAACTCACTGAAAATTCCCCACTAGCTAGCCAGCAGGTTGCTCAGGTCAAACATAAAATTTGCGTTTGCTAGCTGGGAGAACAGAGATAGCTCAGGACTAAGGTTGTTTTGTTTTGTTTTTCCTACCAAGATTCAAAATAAAAGAAAGCTGAAAGGTTTTAATCACAGGTTTATGTACCTCATCTGCACAGGTAATGTCCCAGTGGCTAGTACTGAAGTCCTGCAGATCTCAGCAGCCTCTTTGCTTCTGTATTACTGCTAAGTAACCCCTCTCATACTTCCTTTAGAGCACAGTAGGGAGACCACACCATATTCTTGGCAGGTCAGGACAAGCTTATATCTTCAACCTGAGAATATTGCTATTCAAAGTATTTTTTTTTTTTTAAACTCTAGTACTTACACCCCTCACTGTGTTTTCCCATCCTGGTTTAAACAACTTCTTAGTCTCCTTCCAAGATCATTAATTTTTAAGCAGACCTAAGTTCCTACACCTCCCTAGAATACTTAGGTATTCATACAAATGTACACAAACCCATCCTTAACGTAGCCAGGAGAATTTCTAATTAACTAGGACCAGATTATCTCCCTTTCCTCTTAATGGCTTCTTAAAGAATGATTTTCTGAGTAGGGAGAGAACTTAGCCTTTCTGAGAGGCCATTAAGGAAAAACTTCAGAAAAAGACAGATGTTTGCAAAGCTTAAATATTCCTTCTGCTGGACTACAGAGGTCCTACATTATTTTGCCTTTTAAACTTTCCAGTACTATGGCTGAGCTTTTACAGCTCCTCACTCAGTGTGAAACTGAAGGACACTTCCAGGGTAACTGAGTCTAACACTATGAGTTTCCCAGAGGCATTCGTGTGGATGCTGTTAACAGATGGCGATTCGAGACCAAAGCACTGGAGTAACCCAGCTGACCCTGGGGAAATAAAAGGACAGAGGATGGGATGGTTTCTGGCTATCCCTTCCCCGGTGTCATCCTGTCACCTGCATCAGCTGTACAAGTGGCCTTGGCTAATAGAAGTCACTCTGTGTTAAATCTCTAAGTATCTTTACCATGAGAAAATTCATTTGCCAGAAAGGTGGCTGTTAGAGGTGACGTGAGAGGTCAGTTTAGCAGGTGTCACTTCCTCAAAAGCACACAAAAACCACGGGGGAACACTCAGGAAGCAAGAACACAAGTGTTTTACTTCTAGAAATTTATTGTGTTAAAATTTTTGCCAGCCCAGACTGAACATTTTTTGTCACTTTAAGAAGAATTTTTTTTCCTGTGGCAATTACTTAAATTCTTGTAGCATACAAGCCTAGCTGAAAGCAAACCAACAAAAAGATTATCATATGTTACAGTGTAGAAACATACCTGAAACAGGTCAGTGGAAAAGATGACCAAAATTACACACATTTACCAATAGGAAAACTTAGTATTTTACAAACACTTTTATTTTCTTCTTCCAGCCTTTTAGTCTTTTTCTATGCTCTTACTTGACTTTCCTTCACGTAGCCCACCCTGTGGAAAGTACAACTGCTCATCTTATACATCAGACTGTTGAACTCTTCACTGGGAATAGCAACCAAGACAGGCAGCACACAAAAAAAACCTCAGAAAGCACCAGACGGTTGCAAAATACACTGCATTTTACCACTGTTCTTTTTTCCTTTTGAAACAAGAGGGTTTACTTGTGCGCAGCTGCATCTATTTCAGAAATCTCTTTCCCTTCCTGGTACATTCTTTCCTTTCCCCATATCACAGAATAATTGAGGTGGGAAGGCAGCTCTGCAGATCACCTGCTCAACCCCACAAACCAGACAGAGGAGGACCAGATTGCTCAGAGTCATGTCTGGCTGGGTTTTGAACATCTCCAAGGATGGAAACGCTACAAACCCTGTTCCAGTGTTTGTCCACTCTCTCTGTAATAGAAATGTAGCTTGCTTTTTTTTCCCCCCCCTTAAAATTTAGAAGTGGAATTTTCTGTATTTCAGTTTGTACCTATGATAAAATAACCTTGATGAAAGCAGAAATGGGTATGTTTTAAATGCAAGAATTAGAATAATTTCTGTTAAATTAATAAAAAGAAAGCCACAAAACTTTTCTTCACATAAGTTCGGTTGGCTTGCAGTTACTTATGCACAACACTAGTGAGGAGGCAGGCACTCCACCCTCAGCAGGTAGTTAGAAGCATCTGGTTGAAAAAGCAAATATTCAGGTGGACTCTCAGGAATTTGAATTAAAAGTATGACTTGTTCAGGGTGTAAGCACAAGCTTTTAGATAGCAAAATATTTCTCTTGTCAGTTCCTAGGTTTTTATATTGAACTTCTGTGATTCTTATGTTTTTCGGTTGTCCCCTTTTTCTCCAGCATAAGGAGTAGTCTTTGTTAAATTTTTTTATTTGATTGTTTTGGCTTTTTTTCCTTTTCCATTTTCCTTCTTTTCCTTTTCTTCTCTCTTATGATTCTCTGGAGAAGTTTGAATATCATATATTTGAAAGGCAGCTTTCATCAGGTAACAAAACTGAAGAGTTTGAGCTGTTTGGTGGGAAGAATGTGTTTTGTTTTTCCCTCCAGGAAAGGGACAGGACTAGGAAAGAACTCCTATGCTACTCTCCTTTGTCTAGGAAATGAGAACTGCACGGGCTAGTGTCCTGCAGCATCTTCATGGGAAGCTGCAAACAGCAAACAGCAGATAGGAGGTTGTTTTCTGCAGCTGGCGTGCCTGCAGATAATCAGTCCTTGACTTCCTCAGTCCTCCCTGTTTATAGGAAAAAAAAGAGGATAGGGACTGCTTTAGGAGCAAAGAGCGATATTAGGGAAAGCTGGCTTCCCGAGGATCAAGGCCACAGGTGTGCACCCCTCTGCAGTCTCATGAGGGGTGTCTCATGTGGTCTCCCCCTGCTCCCCTCCTTAGGGGAGTCAGTCAGGTTCTCGCTGCTCACTCCCCACTGCAGAACACTTGCAAATTGCAGCGTTTTTGAGACCTCTGTATTTTCTTTTTTTTCTTTATTTTTCCTTTTTTTTTTTTTTTTTTTTTTTTTTTTTTTTTGGATGGGTTACAAGGGAGGCTGGAGAAAGCCAGCTGCATTTTCACACCAGAGATTTTCCTAGGAGTAGGAATTACATTTGCATACAGTTCATCAACTTGAAAAGGATATAGGTCCTTGTTGTCGAAACTCTGTGTCTGTGCAGCCACAAGTCTTTTCTGCATAAGTAGCTATTTTTTTCTGATTCCTCCTGTGCTGAGCTCACACAGGCACTGGGTGGGGGTGCCAATCTCATGACAGGGGTCTGTAGAATGTCAAGTGAACAGACCTTCCTGACACCACCAAGGTACCAATTTTAGTTCCTAAAATCTCTTTCTGTGCCCCTTTTCATCCAAGAGCACTCTGTTTTCTTCCAATTGTGCATTCTTTTCTCACATTAATTTAGTGATGAGACTGATGTAAAAGGTGATTTCCTTCTTAAATCTCAGTGGGGGATACTTTGCACCTCCTTTAGTCCATGTCCTGCATATTTCTAATGAAAGCCACACATCCGAAAACCCTTTTAAAAAGAAAATTGGAAATGTAGCTGTATTTCCAGTTTGAGTATTTGGATGTCTTGTGTTTTGACAATCTACCAAGACACTATAGTTTGCATAGCTAGAACTATGATAATCCTGTTTTTTGTTGAATCCTAGAAAACAGGATTGATTGCTACCTATCAACACATTATCTCACATTGATCTAAGCTCTCTGCCTTTTTCTGAGGCATGGACAAGATTAACTGTGCTGTAAAATCTGTTACTTTGAAATGTTCCTAAATGATTTTAGTAATATAGGTTTGATAACTTTCCTGCAGAACTGTTAATTATTATTGCACTTTCAAGTGACTGGTTTCTTTTAATGCTCTGAGCCTCTTTTGATATCTTTTGCCTAAAAACTTAGAACTGTTTTATACTGTGCAAATTGTCTTGCCTTGGCATAAACATTTTATAAGTCTATCCCTACTTTGAAAAAGACTTATTTTAAGGGTAAAAATCTTTAAGTAAGCTTGAATGTAATCAAGTAATTAAGTAAAAAAATTACTTAAACAAGTAATCTTGAAATGTCTGTGCTACATAATAGCTGGCAGATCATTGTAAATTTTCAGATTTGCCTCAGAGTTGCCTTAAGTTGGTGAAGAATTGATAAAGAATAACATGAGCTGGGCCCTGTGCTTATCTTGCACCTGGCTCAGGCAAGGCCTGAAGACTGAGATATATCTGGAGTGAAGCAAGTCCTCTCAGCTGATGTTGTTTCAGTGAGGCGCAGGAGAACATCTGCATCTCTGCACCAGCCACTGGCCTCACTCCCCCTTCACTGTGAGAAACAAGCCTTGTTATAAATCTGGTTTGTTAAGGAGATAACGAAAAAACTCTCTGTTGAAGGTCAGAGAGCCTCTACTGCTGCCTCAGAGGGTGGAGGAGGACCCAAGTGTTTATTTTACCTTTTGTATCAACTATAAATTCTGACCAAAACCAACTGAGGCTCTCATTTACATATTAGTTTTCACCCCCCGGAGAATGCAAATGAAGAAAAAAAAGAAAACTTGCCTTACACGTATGACCACGGTCACCAACATCCCACCCTATAACAGGCGATCGTTCCACCCCTTTGGGAAGGGCAAAAAATTATAGTATAAAAGAAGGGGGGTGTTGGTGGCAAAAAAGGAGAGGGGGAAACATCTCTGCTCACTTGGGATCGCTCCACGGTTCCTCTTTTCCTGAAGGGCCACCTTTGGGTAAGTTCTGCACCTCCAGCTCCTCTGGAGAGGACATGGGAATATTTACATAGCTGTGTCTATAGATCAATTATATTCCATAAATATGTATATTTTTACATATATATATATGTGTGTGTGTGTGTGTATATATATACACATATATATATAGGTAGATTATATTTTTTATATATAAATATTTATATATATATAAAATAAAATATACAATATATATATATTATATTATCTATATCCCTCTAATAGATCTCCGTTACTGCACCCTGGGGCTCTGTAGCCAGTGCACCTCTCACCGGTAGCTCTGAATCTGCCCTCTGTTGTTTCAATGAACTGATCCGTGAATTTTTTGAGAGGTGCAGGTGAACTCACACAGAAGTTCATGATTCTGGGTGGTGTAGG
The DNA here is from genome assembly GCA_013399195.1 of Dicrurus megarhynchus. Taxonomy (NCBI): domain Eukaryota; kingdom Metazoa; phylum Chordata; class Aves; order Passeriformes; family Dicruridae; genus Dicrurus; species Dicrurus megarhynchus. The sequence goes on along the minus strand of VXAD01012881.1, from coordinate 99,654 downwards.
TTCTTTAGGAGCTCAGCCAGGGCACCAAAAGCTGGTAAACTGCACTATTTGTGAGTCTGTGATCACGAAAGTTCCTACTGAACGTGACCAGGCTGATAGTGCCAAATTGACTGTAAAGAGAAATGGAGCCCAGCTGCTCCCAGCTCCTCTGATCTATGAGGACCAGCTGGAACGGATGGTTGTTGGGTTTTTTTCCTGCCAAAGTTCTATACCCTTATCACAAGACTAGTTTCAAAAAACAAGAGAAGGAAACACACCTTTTGAGTGATGCAGAAAATAGAAGTAACCTTTTTTGCATTGTACTCCCCTAACTCTAACAATAGCTTTAGTTAGTGTCCCATGTGGAGCATTTTCTTCTGTTTTAGGACATTTCAGATACACAGATTTTGCCTAATATTGGGAAATATCAGTTATTAAAATTACAGTTCTGTTGCAAAAACTTTGAGCAAACATCTCTTAGGCTCCGCTTAAATTTCCTTTGAAACCGTGCAAGCCTGGCCAGCTTTGCATCATTTGATCTTTACTGGTATCACGAAATGTGTCTGTGTACGGCCAGGAATTCTGTCTCGTGAAGGCAGCTGGCTCTTTGACAGAATTCCACATCCATTTTGACTGTGAAGTTTGCATTTTCTTTAACTTGCGTGTAGTACTGTGTTTTCAAGGGAGTAGAATACACAGCTCCCACTAAAATTTGATGTCCCTCTGCTCACAGGCAAAATCCCCTGGATAAATACTTGCCTAATATGTAAAATTTTTGTCCGGTGACAACTAAGTTGGAGTTTCCTAAAAGAAACTGATTAATGTCACACAAAAAAAAATTGAGAAGCTACTGAAAAAGACTTTGTCCAGAGATTTGCAGGAAAGCGGACAAGAATGGGAGAAAAAAAACCCAAAAATCTTCTTTCCTGTAAGAGGGGAGAGGTAATACTTTACTCCTGGTTTGTGAGCAGCAGCATATTGACAGGAGGGATTAAAGTGTTCATTGTCAGCTGGGAGGGCTCAGAGACAAGAAACATTGCTCAAAATTTATGTGGAAGATTGGTAGAGAGGTGCACGAAATTCTCCCCTGACCCCTAAATATGTGCTGTCTGAAGTGAACAGCTATTATTTATAGGAGCCCTTGAAAAGTGAGGGTGTCAGTTAAAATAGAACTTTGAGGGATTTTTATGGCAGTGGGAAGATGGTTACACTTTGCCTAATTATGTACAATTTTGTGATACCACGCTGTAAATTTCGAATGAGGGAATACCTGCAATATCCAAGGATTGCAAATGCCTACAGGCTATTAAACAGAGTACTTTTACATTCCAAGTACTCTTACATTCTGAGTGCCCATCTTGCCTATTACAAAAGGATAAAATTTTGCTGATTAGAAGAAACTGATTTCTATTAAGCTATTTGCCAATACACTGTGAGTTGGCACCATGACATGAGAGAAAATGCCAGTTTTTACTGCAATGCTCTTTATAGTTAAATTACACGCTAATAAATAATATAACCAACAGTCACCCTCAGTAGGTCATTTCATCTATAAGAGAGCTTATTCTGATTGAAGAAAATAATAATATTAATTTACATTTTTAGCCAAGACTGTAGACCCTGCATGATGAAAAAAACCAGGGCTGGATTTACTTATTGAAAGGGAAGGGGGGCGAAAGTAAGAAGCTCAAACCACAGTAAATCACAAATCACACTACAAAACTGCCAGAGTTTTCTGTACTGTCTCTTTCAGGCGAGAATCTCAGTTTCCAGTCACAGAGATAACTGGTCTCAAACCAGCAGAGGGTCCTTTCTGGAGCACGCAAGTTAAATGACAAAAGTGCAGCAGTTCCCTTGCTCTCCTGCAAGTCGCAGGGGGTTTAAGATTTTGGCAGTACAAGTGGGCATGAGGAAGGATTTCTCCCTAGGCATTAGCACAGGCACCCTTAGCTGTCACTGTGCTGAAAGAACAGGCAGTGATACCTAACGCGGGTATTTCATGAGCACTTGGTTGGTCTCAAAGGAAAATGTTCTTTGCTTCTCACACTGATCTGCCTTTGTCCTTCTTCCCTGATGACTTCAGGGATCAGGTGTGTGGCTTTTCTTCCTTGGGCTTAATTCCTAGGTTCTGCATGATGTTATAAACATGAACTGGTTTTGCCTTGCACTTTCTTTTTATTGCAAACAGGTGCTGTTTCTACACTCCACGCGTGCAGCTTCTTAAACTTCTGCCATGCCCATTCAACCGAGCGCTTTTCTTCCCCTCTAGATTTGCCAAGAAAACAGGAGTGTCCAAAATTGTCTTGTGATGTGCCTTCAACTCCAGTAAACTGGCTGAATGAGAAGTGGAAAGAGTGTGTGTGTGTGGAGCTGGTAGCACTCAACAGACCAGCTGTGCAAAAGCAGGGCTGTTTCAGCTTCGTGGATGGGCTGGCAAGAGATCTCTGTTCTAAAAAAGAAAAAAAAAAAGCTGGAAGATGGGGTAGGGAGAATCTGTGTTTATGAGCCTTCTTTTTCTTCCTATAGCATTTAATTCAAAGATTAGGGTTCCCAGTTTAACTCAAGAGACACAGAACTGAAGTAACCGTTAATTTCACCCTCTTACCATTTTTTTTTCCCCATATAATTGCTTATTTCTTGATTCAATGTAAACTATTTTCTTACCTTAAGAAGGATTTCCAATCTTTCTATGCTTATAGAATCTAAGAAAGTATACAGCTGCAGAAACTGAAGTGTTTTGTGCTGGTATTTCCATCAGAAATTATCTGTGGAATTTTCAGATCACTGGAAATTTAAAAAAAAAAATTCATTTCAAACAGGAACAAAGTCATATCCAGAGAAAAATGAAAGTTCCTGTAGAAGGGCACTTCTGAGATTAAGAAGTCTTCTCTCGTACAGAATCCAGGTGAGACAAAAGCTAAAATAAAAATATATTCAGTGATACAAATTAAATCCTACTTTGGTTTAATGTTTTTTGGATGTGTAGAATGTCGAGAAACAGGTTGGTATATTCAGCAGATGCATTGCTATATGTTTGCCACAGGGCAGATAAGAAGATGAAGATGTAATGACAACTTCAACAAGTGGTATTAGGATTTGAATAATGAGAACTCTGTACCCTTTTCACTCCAGATCATGCTGTGCAGTACCTTTAAGCTCTCCTGATGAACCCTTTACCTGCTCTGAATGCTTTGGGAAACTTTTTGTGTTCTGGACCATCGAAACCTTAGGAAAACATCTGTGAAAAATAAAAAAAAACCCCAAACCAACAAAAAAAAAAAAAAAAAAAAAAAACAAAAAAAAAAAAAAAAAAAAAAAAAAAAAAAAAAGAAAAAAAAAAGGAAGAAACAATAACAAGAATCAGGGGCATTAAATATGTAAAGTTCAGCTACGGCTTTGATGATTCTGAAGGTCTAATCTTATGGTGTCCTGAGCCACAAAAATACATTAATTTCATCCTTTTCCCTAGGATTGTAATGGAGAGTCGCTCCAGAGAGATCAAAGTAATCCATAACTGATGTTTTCTTTCTGTTTTTCTCCCCCATGGCAAAACATTCAGCAGGACGAGGTCGAAGAAGAAGAAGAAAAAGAAGAAGAAGAAGAAGAAGAAGAAGAATCACATCACATCAGGTGTGTGCAAATAATCTCCCTCACAGAAAAATGGTGGAGGCAGTGTGGTGCATTGCTGACAGGCTGTGCTTTCAGCTTTCAAAGTTTCTGCAGAAATACACTGTATGTTCAGCTGGAATGTGATATATCTAGAGTTTGGCTTGAGCTGTTGTGTTCCCCCCCGCCCCCCTTATTTTCACTTTTGCTAGGTACACCTTTTTCTTCTGTAAGACAACTTGAAAAGTATAATTTATTTAATCATTTGTTGCTTGGATACTGTTAGTCTTCTTTGACCTAGAGCTGCACTCCTAAATCAAGCTTACACAACTTGAATGAAACTCTAAAGTAGTTTTAGATTAAAAATAACCATAGCATTGCAAAGGCATAATTTTTTTTCCAAGAATGACATAAATCTGCCCTTGTGATGGGATTTTCTTCTGTGTTTTTCCTGTGGTACAGTAAAACAGTCCTAGCAGCTAGAATACAATGCAGATTATTCTGTCAGAAATAGTTTTGACTTTCCTTATAAATAACCATTCTAATGACTATTTATTTTCTTTTGTGCTCTTGGAGAACACCACAGAGACACTGTCCCTCAGGAATACTGTGCACACTTCCCCAAGATTAAAATTTGGATAGCAAAGAAAAACTATTTCATAATCAAATAATCTGTAAACATTTGAGAATTACTTCTTCTGCTAGAAATAATATCGAGCAGTTAAATTATATTTTGTTATATAAGAGTCTTGAAAAGACAGATTTCTCTTTGAGAGAAAAATACTAAATGTTGAGAATGCTTTCACATAGAAGCTTAATATGTGTTTGCCTATATCATGCAGATAATTGCAATATTGAGTATTAGATCTGCCTAACAGCAGGTTGAAATGGCACCGATGCTTTACATTCACCGCTAATTGTGTCTTTTTGGGCAGCTAAAAAAAAAAAAAATCTAGAAATTAAAGACCAGGTACTACACATGCATCATCTAACTAAACAACCTCATTATTTCCCGGGTTACTTATTCAGTTCAGGGTTAAAACCTCAAACACTTCACAGCTCATGTCTTTCTTCCACCTTGTCACCATTCAACAAGACTTCAAAAATAAAAAAAAAACAGGAGAGGAAAACAGGGAAATTTCTGCCTGGAAAACTGTGAGCTTGACTAATATGGAATGCATGAATGAATGCAATAATCTTACTTACAGCACCAGTTAAAACCTCTGTCATACATAAAGGATGTATTTTGCAGAGGACACTGTCTTTAGGTTGGGGAAGGTGTATGAAACAAACCAAAAACTGGGATACAGGGCAGTTTTGCTGAAAATTACTCGTGAACCTTTGGTGCAGAGGAGCTCAGTGAGTTGGGGCTTTGCCAAACTCCTCAGATTTTTGTGTGGCCATGTCACCATTCCCCTCCCACCCTCCCAGCCTCCACAAGGCCTGGATTCAGGGCATTCCTTGAAGAGGACCTATGCCAGCCCACTGAAAAATTACTGGGTAGAAGAGTAAGAAATAGGGTTTCCCTGAAGCATTAGCAGCAACTTGTATTCAGGATAACACACCTGGCAGAAATGCCACCTAAGCAACTGTGAAATAATTGTGCAGAGATTGAATTTGAAGCCCAGGTATGAATTCCTTCCTTTCAGGGACCATCGCTGACTGGCATGCCATCAGTACATTGTTGTAAGCAGGTTTTTAACACTTTTCAGATGTCCTTACCATGTCAACTGCGTCTGTCTGCAATCCTTCACTGCATGACCTGGAAGGAAAACCTTTTCTTTTTATAGTTTCTTCCCTGGATCACTGAATTAGCCATCTATCTCCAGTTAAAACCTAAGTCTGGCTCTGATAAATGCGACTCTAATGATCACAATAAAACAACTGGTGAGTGGTGAATCAAGATCACAGGAGATCTGTGTAGAGGGAGATGAAGTAAATCACAGCAGTCAGTCACAGCAAGGCTTTTGACCCCACCTCTCTCTCACCTTTTTTTTGTATCTGTGTGCCTCCTCCCTTGAGAACCCACGACAGGAACTTAGTGACTCAGATTTAAAGTCTATTCACTATGCAAAATGATAATGATGAAAAAGGTATTACTTACATCCCTCAAAAAAAGTTGACTACAGGAAGCATGCAGATCATCTTAACTTTGTATTTTAGATACGTTCTCTCCAGTTTCACAAGCAATGAAAGTATTCTTAGCTAAAAAGCTGGCAGAATAATTTTGAGGTTTTCAGTAATGCTAACTATAGATTTTCTTGCTCTCATTCAGAATCTGTAATTTTTGTTCTGGAGAACAAAATGTTCTTATGTTGTCTTCTCTTTTAAAGATTGACAGAAAAGCTGTTATGCCTTTGTCAGACTGTCATTCATGAGATCAATATTAATCCAGTTTGTAATAAAGCAGTTAGGAGGTCAAATACCAGAGATAGTGTAGTTTCTATTACCTTGAACTAAGCTGAACAGAGAAGCCATGAAAATGAGGAACATTTTATTTTTAAATTTATTAGAATGACATAGCTGAACAAGTTCCTCCATCTGTGGCTCTCTGCATAAAGTATGCTCATAAATGACATGTTAACTCAAAAGCCAGACAGTTTACAAAAAAGAGAGCAAATTGCTCGTTTGAGGCTCTCATTGTGTCCTGAGAAGTTCAGACTAATGGATTTGCACTGTAAGTGAGTTAAAGCAAATGAATAACACGGTATTTTTCAAATTTAGAGCATTTTCTAAAGGAAGATTTAAATTTTTCTGTCCATTTTTCTTGGCTATTTACAACATCTTTGGAGAAAATAATATTTTCTTTTATCATATCAGCGATAACAGGTACTTCTTGAAGGTATAATTGCTCTTGTTCTTCCACATCAGGAGTTGTTTCCCAGAGTAAGGAAGGTACTAGAATTTTATGTGTCTCCTGCCATGCAGGAATTGCTCTTATTAATGGCCTTAGGCCAGGTTTACTAAGAGATGCTGACATCTGGGAACCCTCTTCCTATCCAGCCCTCCCCAGCACGAGATTTTGCCCCAGTGAGGGTTTCAGAACAGGCTTGAAAAAAGGAGTCTTTTACGTGCAAGAGCCTGTAAATTCTTCCCAGGGCTACGCCAGGTTGCAAAAAGTTTGATCAATTGTGATCATGTGACATGAAAGTTTTACAGATCTCTGATTAATGTTTTTACTGTGCTTTATTCAAAGTATTAAATCACTGTTGCCCACGCTTGGGAATACACATTATTGTTGTTTCAGGTCCCACTGGCTGCAGCATGCACCACCCAAATATGCTGCAGTTTTACTGAATAAGGTTGACGGAGTCTCAGCTTTATCGAGCCAGTGTTCTGGGAAGAGGAACTGTTTGCTTAGGAACAGCACTCTGGTAGGATTTAGCTGAGGTACGATTTTGGCTTTGTAAGATTTAGAAATTAATTTGGATTAGGAGAAATCGAGACGCCTTAAAACCTACATTTGATGCCACAACTACTTAGCTCATTTTTATCCACCATGATATAAGGGGCATGACATCTTTTTACACTGTTCATTAACAATAAACAGTTCTGACATAGCTGTTTGTTAAATATATGTACAGCTTAGAATGAAGTCTGGATAGGCTTGAAACAAAACAGGCAATAAAAATTGGTACCTGCCATTTAAAGTAAATTTTCTTTCCCCACTTTTTCTTTGATCCACTCTTTTCTTTGGCAAGTGTTTGAAATTACATGTTCTGTATTTCTGGTGATGAGCACAAGCACAAGATGAAGCTCAGGCTGCCCAAGCAGCTGTGAGTCCCACCAGGCACTTACTTTGCACTTCTAGAATGAGGAGGGACAGCAACTTGACAGCAGTACTGGTAAAATAAACAGGCACCACTTCCACAAAGGGTTGCAGAACTGGGCACAAAATGCCTGGGAATATTTATGACATGCAGTCAGACAGTAATTTGCACCTTTCTGCATCTTTTGGTTACCTTAGTGTTACCTCAGGGGTGAAAGTAGCAGGCCCTTGGGTGAAAAACTTGCAATTTCAGTGTTGGGGCTTTTTGTTTAGTTTTGTTTGGTTTTCTTTCTTTGTCTTGTTGTTTCAGTTTTGTTTTTTTTTTTTAGTGGCCACAGTGCTTGAAGGAAGAGCAGGGGATATTGCTGCTATTCCATTCCCCAGAGCTCAGAAATTTTCTGAGACTGCTTTGATGCCCAGTGTCCAAGTGGGAAGGGGAAAGCTCCAGGACTGTGAGTTTCCTTTCATCAGTAGAGAGGAGCCTTGTTTTCCATCCTTCCTGAGTTAATGATTTAGCTTACCCACTTATCCCACTTCCTGATTTTGGTGCCTGAAGGCAGATTGTGTGAAGCCACTTTCTGCCCCAGTGTTTTGCTCTGTTTTGACAAATTGGTGATTAGAGTTTCACTGTGTACTGTTCAATGAGCTGCAGAGTGTGCAGCAGCTGAGTTTGGCTTTTGGGTATAACTTTATGACAGCACTTATGGAAGCAGCATTTGTGGAAATCAGCTTTTAGAGACTACAGTCCAGAAGGATCTTTACCACTTTAATTTGCTCTAAAAGATGTCCACATTTTGCTTTTTAAATGAATTAGTCGGCTGAGAACGACTTTTGCCATTCAGTTTTCCTCATAACTTTCATCTTGCTCTGGACATCCAGTATCATATTGTTAGAATGCCTTGTCACTAGTAGGTTATTTGGTTAGTATTTTAAAACACAGGAAGACAAAAGTGTCCAAGAGTGAGAATAAGAGTAAGAAAATGGAAATAGATCAAACAGTTAAATGCTGAGAATTGCTTTTAATAGAAATACTGACAAAAGCCTTGATATAAGACATTTTTCTGGGGAAAGCAGTATACTCAATAGTGAAAGGAAAAAAATATGGCTTTAAGACAGCTTTTCAGAGCATGCAACCAAACAGAGATGGGGCTCTGCACAGATGCTGGGGGCAGCAATGAGAGTCCACTCTGCAGTGAGATAAGCTGAATGAGGAGTTTTAGTACCAGGCTTATAAAATAGAGCTTCCTGACAGAAGGAGGAGCAAAGTACTTTTTGTTTTGCAAAGTGTAATTGTTTATCTTGATTGCTGCTGGAGCACTGCAGCAAAGGGATGATTTACAGGCTATGACCAGCCTGGGCTTATTTTCTCAGTCATGAAGATGACTTCTGTGTCAATTGGTCTCTGAGTACATTGTCAGCTTCTACTTTCCCAACTAGTAATAAGCTAAAGATCGTTAACAAGGGGGGCAAGACCATGAGACAAGATGCCTCTCATGTTCCAGGATAAAAGCTAATTATCTGAGTTCAAGAGGAAAAAAAAATCAGAGTCATGATGTAGTTTAAGATAATCGCTCACTATACACAGCCCAGGAGCAATTTTTCCATGCTCCAAGACTGTTAGTCTGTTCTCTTGTCTAAACCACCCTGGTTTTTTTCTATTTTTATGTAGTGAGTACCAGGGGATTTATTTTTTTCTGATCTCCTGGGCTTCAAGGTATGGTTTTCTCTGCTTTGGTGTGGCCACCTTGGTTTGTGTCATCCACTGTTTCGCTTCATTGTTTTGGAGCAGCAGAGCTTTGCTGGTACATTCTCAGACAAATTAAATCCCTTTTTTACAGAGCTATTGACTAGTCAATAATTCCTTAAATTATTTTATGCAGTTGATTATCTCTACTCACACAAAGAGGTTAATTGTATCACATAAGTGATTTACTTGCTCTTCCTTTCTGCTGCTCATTTATTATTGTCTCTATGGAAAAGCTCGTGGATGTGTGGGGAGCAGTCACAGCAACAGGCAGGTGCTGGGTTCTGTCTTAGGGTCGGGAAACAAAGTAATGAGAAATATTCTGGAACAACTCACCACTATGTGAGGTCTTCTCCCTTGTTAGCTCTTTGTAAAATTAGCTTCTCGAAGCTGCCAGGATGGAGGGGAATTTGAATGCATCCCATATCTAAATGGTTTTAAGTGAGGCTTAACTGACCCAATGTCTTAAATTGCACCTGTAAAGAGCAAAAACACAAACCAGATTTTTCAAGAGGCCCAATTCCTTAACACCCAGAGATGAGATCACATTCAAAGATGAGAGGCTGTGGAGTCTCCCTCACTGGAGATATTCCAGACCCATCTGGACACAATCCTGTGCCATGTGCTCTGGGATGGCCCTGCTGGAGCAGGGAGGTGGGACCAGCTGACCACTGCGGTCCCTTCCAGCCTGACCCACCCTGGGGTCCTGTGACACCTGATGCTAAGAAAATCTGATTTAGTTTGGTTTGTGCTAAGCAGCAATGGTTATAAACTGAAAAGGAGAAGATTCTGATTGCAAAAAAGATAAAAGCAACTACAGTGTAGTGAGTCTGGCAGAGGAGCAGGGACCCAAGGGGGCTGTGAGAGCCCTGTCTCGGGAGCTTTTCAAGACATAACCAGATGTTGAATGATCCTGAGCTGTCAATCCGAACGTAGTGCTGACAGAGTTATAAACTGGAGGCTGCTCTAGAGATTCCCCCTTGCCTCTTTCAGCTTTAATGACTCTGTGAGTCCTTAGGAGTGGACTCACAGGAAGTTCTGAACCCCAATACAAATTGAAAAGTAGACAAATCACTCTGTAGTACCTGTGTAAAGTGTGGGTGAATTCGGTCAGCTGGTATTTTTTGCCATGGCTGGTAATTTGCAAAAACAATCTTAACAAAATTTTTGGTGTCTTGCCTTTGCCCCCACTGATACAGTTCCATTTAAAATTTTTCAGCCATGGTGTCTTGAGTGATGCCTGAACCAAGTGTATGCACACCATGCTACACCAAATGCAAATGGTGAAGGAAGAAAGCACAGACAAACACTCAATCTGAAAAACGCTTTCCAGACCTTTCAAATAGCAAACACTTTGCATAGGGGAGGAATGGACAAGTTTCCAAACTATTTGCTAAACAAAACAGAGGCTAAATTCTTTATGAATAGGATCAATAATTGAATAGTCAGTCAGCTTTAGCTCTAGTTTTCTTTCCCTCTGCTGCATTACTGTGCTTACTAAATCATTTCAGAACACAGGTTCCCAGGTGACCAACTTTTCCCACCCCTGGCAAACCTCTAAAAGTCAGAAGGGGGTCAGGCACATCTCCTTGGAGGCCAGGTTCATTACCTAGCTTCTTATAAACAACATTTCCTACTTTGCTGCTGGAGAGGAGGGAGTAAGATGGAGTGCAGAATAGTTGAACAAGGAAAGGGGGAAAAACAGGTGAAGGGAAGGTAAAAATGAAGTGGTATTTGCAAACAAAAACTTCCCCTGTTTTCAGAATTAATTCAAACAGAGGAATGACCACAGTTTTTTTGATGGGAAAATAGGTTTTGAAGAGAACACAAAAAGATGCAGCAGTTCAGAGAAAAGAGATGGTTGCTATGTGTTTGGATGTAAAAATAAAACAAAAATAATAAAAAGCTGTCAGAAGCCTTTCTTTTTGAAAAGAGGACTTTTTGACAAACAAAAAGGAACTGGGAAACCCTTGATTTCAAAATACAAATGAACATTGTGGCAGTTAGAATAAATTAATAGTTCGGTGAAATGAACGTGCACCTGGGTATGAATTTTCAGGGGATGTCTATATTCATAGGATGACTGCAAAAGAAAACACCCCAACTGCTGCACAAAATATAAATCAGGATTTGCCAGTGACTGGGAATTTGAGGATTAGAGGGAGGAAGGGGCAAGTCACCATTGCTGCCCATGCAATCAGTGACAGAGACATTTTTCGTGGATACATTGTGCTAGGAATAGGCTGAAGGGAGCTGGAAGCATTTAAATAACAGAGAAATGGGCCCATTCTTTCCCATTTTGTATATTGTTTCCTATATCTTCTACAACAAGAATTTTTTAACCTATTAATCTGTCTGAATACCTGAATGCCACCCCAGCCTTTCTGATTTAGTCAGTCTAAGCCAGTCAAGTTATTCCTTTGTCTCAACTCCTCAGTCATTCCCTTAATTTTTTTTTTCTCTTGCACTATGGTATAAAAAAAATTTTACCTGATTTCATTTTACCTAAATTCATTGATTTCAGGATTTCTGGATATTCCCATTACACATTTTTGTTCCTCTCTCTTCTGTTCCTCTCCAAACAGCCAGTAGCTGCAGGAACACTCGGTGCGCTGAAATGGCAAAATGTTTCCAGACACAAACATTATTGGCATTATTGCCTGCTCCAGATTTGGTAGCTGAATTTAAACTAGAGTTTGGCCTTCCGTGCAATAAAATGTTGAGCCAGGGGGAAAGTGTGATCTTTTGCTGGGCCTTGCTTCTTCTACTTCCTGCAAGCCTTTGCTCCTTAGCAAGTGAGATAAATTTAACATCTGAATGTTTTCAGTACTATATAATTGTTCTGCAGTTTGTCAGTAACTTTTAGAAATTGCACACTGTGACTGTGCAGATTTTCAGCCAGCTAGGAGAAGCTTTTGGTCATTTGTGTGTTTGGATTATTTCTGAAACTGGAGGAAGTTCTGTTTTGGAAATACCACTTCGTTTTTACCTTCCGTTCACCCGTTTTCCCCCCCTTTCTTTGCTCAGCTATGCTTCACTCCATCTTACCCCCTCCTGGGCTGTCAAAGCCCTTTTCACACTGCTGCACTTTACCACAGGAACACCAATTATGTCTCCTACAGCACCAGCCCATTGATTGGACTCAGTGGTCTCCAAGGTCTTTTCCAACCTCAGTGATTCTATAATAATTCAAATTTCTAAATTTCCATTAGGCTTTTGAAAGGGTCCATGTCCTTTATGGGATGTCCAGGGCAGTGAGTTATGATTCCAAAGTCCTACATGTGACTCCAATTTCCTTCAAACACCGCTGGATTCACCAGGTTCCTGCCTGTGGGCTCGAGGAATTTGGGCTTGCTGTGATGGGACTGTTTAGAAGACTGACAAATCAGGCCAGTTTCAAGCTTTATTGAATTAATTCATTAACAATGCCCTTGCTGCTGGTGGCCAGTTCTCACACCACGTTAATCAGCACTTGTTAGACACTGAACCATTACATTAAATAATTGTATTCTAAATTAGCTGTGCCTTTTACAGTGCTGGGGAGCTGATGCCAAACAGGGAGCCCAGAGGGCTGCACTCCCTCCTTGGTGCTTGCCCTGAAATCAAGGTGAGTGGAATTGAGAGAGCTTCAGGGAGAAAAATCAGAACTGAGCTGAACTGGATTTCCTTCTTCTCAGCTTCTCCCTCTTCATTCCTCCATTTATGCTCTTATCCTGCCTGACCACAGGGGGAGGGTTTCTCTTCTGCTCACTCTCCCCTTTATTTTCATTTTTGCTTCCCACTCATCTTTCTTGTGTAGCTTTACCCACTTTGGAATGATCACACCACTCACATCCTTATCTCAAACTGTACTTCAAGTATTACAGAAACCTTGCATCCTATTGCTATTCCATTTTGGTACACCCATATCCAAGTTCAAGCCAAAATGACATGAATTTGATGCAGATTGGTACTTCTGAGATCTGTAGGTGAGCCTCTGCTTTGGTGGGAGTGCTGGCACACCAGTGAATGTCCACCCCTTCCTCACAGAGCTGGAGGAGTGTAGAAGAATTTCTTCAGAATCCAGAAGTTAATTCCTGAGTAATTTAGAGAGAGGGAGCAGTTGGGAAGTCAACTTTTTCAGCCAGGGGCTGCCCAGGGTCTGTTCCAGACAATTCCATCTGTGCCAAGGAGCTACAGCTGAGCCTGGCCAAGCCCCTCAGCCACAGGTGGGGCTGTCTGGAAGTGAGAACCTCTGGGTGAGTAAAGGAGTGAGGAAAAGCAAGTACAGGGCAGAAGGGGGAAGAGCACAAAGGGGCAGGTGCTGCCAAGCAGCCCAGAGCTGGAGCAGGTGTGCCGGGTCTGGTGAGAGCGTGAGAAGAAGGAGCTGCCCAGGAGAGGGCTGAGGGTGACCTGTCCCTGCAGGGCTCCAGGTGACAGGGCTGGGGGGGACACTGGGCCCTGGGGAGGCCCTGGGAGAAAGGTGCTTGGGTGTGTTTTGTCTTTGTTAAAACCCACATAGGTTTTAACCGGCAGAAAATCAAACCTGTCTTCATCAAGTTGAGCTGGACTTGCCTGCAGCAGTGCCAGGCAGGAAAAATCCTTGCAGTTGTCTGGGCCACCCCACAGGCTCTCCCATCCCACTTCCCTTCATCTTGCTGAGGATGCCTGGCAGGGATGGATGGATGGATGGATGTTCTCTCACCCTCCACAGCCTTAAAGCTGCAATCAGATGGTGCTGGAGGCTCGTTCTTAGAATATCCTAGACATTCTGTGCTGCTGCCTGGGATTGGGAAGAACTGAAATTGGTGGCCCAAGTAAGTGCCTTCACTCCTGTCTTCCCAGAGCATGGCAGTGTGTGAATACCTTGCCTTGGGAGATGGTCTCTTCATGGCACATCACCTGCTCATTAATTGCTTTTCTAGTTAGCCTTGGCACCACTCAGATTCAAGAGAGGATCAGAATATAATTCTTATTTTCCGCCAGAAGAGATGCAATAATGGACTGCAAACCCTGCAGCTGAATCTGCAGAGAGGGGCTGACAGCAGCAGTATCTCCCACAGAATTGCTGTTGTTGTTAACCTATTTAGGAAGTTGGGTTTTATATCAGTCATAAATTAAAGCATTTCCAGTAAGTGATGCTTGATTCATAAATACTTCATCAATTAAATGCTCCTTCTGATGCCTGCAAGCTCAGATGTTACACTTCACATCATTAAAATGCTCATTTATGACCTTTGCAGCAGAAAAGTCATGTCCTCTTTCAACTGATGGATTTTATTATTATATCATTATATGTAAAATTACTGTGGGAAGATGTTTGTTTTACATGGTTGAAAGATATGCAGAGTTAGAGACCAAAAGCTTCCATGAGCTCTGACAAGAAGCAACTTTATTGTGTCCTTTATTTTCAGGAACTGAGTGCAGTGTGCACAGGGCAGGTTTTAATGTGCAGAGCTGCCACAGGGCTGAAAAAAAGATGGAATTGAATAATGTTTAAATATTGTGTGTGTTTGTTCTTATAAGAGTGCTTATAAAAACAGGTCAGATTTGCTTTAGCATCCTAAAGGCTACTGAATTTTACTTCCAGCATAAAAAAAGGCTCAGTGGCTACGAGAAAACAGAAGGTTGTGTACCTCCAGTCTATACTGAGTGGCAGCAGACCAGGACTTCTTGTGAGGTCATTAATGATAAAAGGGTGTGAGGGAAATCCTTCTTGCTACAAGCAAAGGGTCAAAGTAGTTTTGAGAATATCAGGAGTTGAAATTACTTTAAGCAAAAGAACACTGTGGTTTAACTCCTGTGCACTGTACAGAGGCTTCTAGTTTTTATTTTACATCTTAAGAGAACATGTTATGAGAGCTATTTGCATTTAATGATGCTCCAATTTGTCATTCAAAGCTGATTGAAGTCAGGCTACCATGAAACTAACAGGTTTTTACAACAGGTTCCTTTTATGTACACTTCATGGACATGAGAAGTATTAAAGGCACCATCAAGTGTCACAAAAATTATGTAGCAATGCACCTCTGAATGCAATTTTTATTTGCTGTGTTTTCCAGTCAGCAAATACAGGTTAAAAGCTGCACTGCAGAATGTTATTTTATTGTGGTAGCCCATGAACTTGTGTGGTACAATCAGCTCACACAAGCTGGAGAAATTAAAGTTATTAGAATGTCACACTTTGCTTTCTAGCAAAGAGCAGCAGCCTGGGGTTTGGGAGCTTCAGTGTGAAGGAGAACAGGGCTGTTCCTGGCTGTGCCAGGTGTGTCACCGTATGTTGCTCACACACATTGGAGTGAGGTTTCTGACAATCACAGCGTGGGGTGAGGGAGGATTTCTGCAGGGGTTTCTTCTGAAAGTGCTCTTCTGAAACCATGGACACCCACTGTAAGGGCACAAGAAAATACTGTTTTCTTTCCCATGTGTCTTCTACCTAAATAGTCCTTGTCCTTTCTGATGGGCTCTCTCTTTAATGTTTTCAGAACTGATTTTAGAATAGCACATACTGGGTTTTTTTTTCCTCCTGAGCCAGTGCTTTAAAAAATGCTACTCCCCGTGCAGTGACCTGAACAGCTGAGTTTGTGTTTGTATCCACCAAATGAGGAACACACTGCAGAGACTGTTACAGCTGATGAGGCACAGCCCCACTGTAGGACTGTCTTCTTCAAATTCATATTAGCAGCTGGATATGAGCTGGCATTGTTCCATGGACTTAATAGTTTCATAGATTTTAGGGACAGAAGGGGCCATTACTGCAATCAGCGTGCCTCTCTTCCCACGTAAAATGAACCTCAGAATTTCAGCAGATGATTCCTGTGTCAAGCTTGATGTCTTTTGCTGGAACTGGAGCATATGCTATAGAAAAATAGCTGTCATTTTTCCAAAGGATCAGGCAATGGGGTATTCTCCGTGGCCATTCCACCTAGCTCGTTGTTCTAGAGGTTGATACACTTCTCTGATAAAAGATGCATGGGATAAGCAGCTTAAATTTTCAACACCTGAAGCGACTGTTTTCCATGTGCTCCCATCAACCAGATAATTATCCAAGGATTTCCTATGTAGGCAGCCACGCCAGGATCTAGTCCCTTCTGGCATTGCACACATTTCACAACAGCTAAGAAGCTGACCTGTTGTGTCTTAATAAATGCTAAATATACACAAAGAAGTGAAGCTTATGCCTGTTAAGAAGGCAAGCCCCGAACCACACACCATTAACTGCGTGGGTGGAAATGAGACCCTGATGTGTGGATTCTGCAGACTGATTTCAGCAGAGTGAATTTATCTGAGAGCCTCATGAGCTTCACACTTCCCCTGACAGCTCATGCACCTTGGTGCTGATCCATGGCAGAGACGAGTGTCAGTCAAGTAACACAACCCTTCACAAGCTGGTTCGACTGACAAGTGAAGCTCCAGCTGGTTTAATTTCAAGCTGTCTTCACCCTGAAAGGGCACTATTACAAAAATGGCTGTTGAATTGCATGCTCTCTCTGTTTCTGTTTTGTAAACCTCTGCAAAAAAACATCTTGAAGGACTCGGATTCAGGACTGGACCCTGGGGCACGCAGTTAAAAGACAGTCAGTGCTGAGGGGGACAAGGCTTGTGGCAGAGGGCAGGTTTGTTTCCCAGCATCGCTTTGTAAGTAGCAAATTTACTTGCTGCAGGAAGAGGGAGCCTTGGGGACTGGATGGTTTGAGAAAAACTAGAGGAGAGAGAATTCATCAAGAAACTTGGGGATTTCCTCAGGCAGCTGACTAGTGGCTCCCAAGGACTCCCGAGGCACAAGCAGCTCCTTGTGTAAAAAAATAGAGGGTACCAAATCCCAGAAAGAAAAGGAATGGAGGATGGGAGGTATGAAATGGAGGAGAGCCTGAAGATGGAGCAGCACAGACCAGTGCCTGGAGATACGTTAGCTTTTAATTTACTGTCTTATTTAAACAAACTTAAAAATGGATGTTGTTCCCGGCCACAGACAGGGAACACACAGCTGTGGTTGCATTTTTGAAGGCTGCCTTTAACTCTAACCTAAACATTTTGGTTGAATTATTCTTTATAGTGAAAGCTGCTTAAGTTTTCATTCTCATCTGGGTGTTTTTTTTAGTTCTATTTTGTTTTGAATTTGTCAAGAAGTCAAGGGTGCCCATGGTAAAATTTTGCTCCAGTTGCCCGTGGATAAATCTGGAGTAAAGTGAGTGATTCAAACTGAGTTAGTGAGGACTTATAGAAAAACAAAAATTAAGCCATAATTAGGTTTTTTAAAATAATGCAAATAGAGGAAACACTTCAGAAATTATGTGGGAAGATGAACTCATGGGAGACATTGAGTGTTTCAGGGGTCATGCCACAGCTTCACCATTTTTCTGATGTCATTGTCTTATTATAGATGCTAAAGGAGGCCTGGCAGATTTTGTGAGTACCAAGGCCATCTGTGAGGGGCAGAAATGGGTTGCAGAGACAGGATCGGGGGCATATTCAAACTTGAGGGTTATTAACTTTTCAAACTTGGAAATGTTCTTCTCTCTCCTTGGAATTGGCTGAACCATGCCACGTGTCACACAGGTAACCCAAGAGAGTTCAAATGGCTGTGGCAGGGGATGCTCCCTGCAGGGGCAGCCTGATGATCTGTGTGGAAAAAGGGGCCAGAAACACACTTTTCTATCTTGTCTTTTTTTTCTTTTTTTGTGCCACATCTCACACTAACAACTATTGACACAGCACTGGGAGATGAACAAATCTGATGTTCTGGTTATCGGGTCAAGGAGAGAAATAATGGTTTGTCACTACCAATGTTAGAAGCAGGAGTCTGCCCTTAAAGGGTTTGCTAAGTGTGGACATCATCAAGGCTTTTAAAAAGGGTCTGTGGGACCCTTCTTACACAGTTTTCTGGTGATAGATTTGCAGCACTTACTGTTCTACATTTGCTTAAAACTTTACCACGAAGAAAACCTCAGCATAAATAGTACAAACTTTCCCTGTATTTTGCTGCACATAGATTCTCATTAGTCTCCTGGTAGTGATGCATTAAAAGGTTTCTAAATACCCACCTTTTTTAAAAACTAATGTTTTTTTGTAAATTGTGTTTCTGAAAGCAATGTATTCTCTCTAATTTCTCCTACTTATAATTTTTTTTCTCATTTAGATGACATTTTATTCACGAAAAAGAACAATTTTAATCTTTTGCCAGACACATTGGCTTTGTACCACCCTGACACTTTCAAACACAGATATGATGTTGGCCATTTCACAGCACTTCATCACAACATGCTAACAGGTTTCCTCTCCTTGTTACCTTTGTTAGATTCTGCTTCACTGCTGCTCCACGTCCCAGTAGAAGCAGAAAACATGTCATGCAGCCACTGTGCACTAGTGAAGCCCTAATAACTTGGTTTTGGTAACCACGTGGGTTGCAGGAGGGTGACTCAGTGATGGCAGTAGCATGTTTTGCCATAAAACCTCCAGATCTTTTTTTTTAATAAACCTGTTTTTCCCACTCATTTATTTTATTCTCATTAGCACATGGATTGTTCCTCATCTCACAGTTATCAGGCATCTTGAGGGCAAGGCAAAGAGTTTCTGTAATTTTGATTCAATTGATCTAAACCAAGCGTTGGTGGGAGACAGGGAACTAGGAACACTAATTTCTAAGTGAGTGTTGAGAACCTGCTTTAGTTGTTGGGATGTGTAAACTGCCTCATTTATTGCTTGAATCATGCTCTAAAAATACCCACATATAAACTTAAACTTGTGATTGTATCAACAGTGAAAAGCCTTGCAGCTGTGCCTGCCTGTTTCTGATTAATTTGTTTTAGACATAATCAAAACCTCTGGATTTTATTCAAGAGTGAAACAAACTAACTTCTGAAACATGAAACATTTTAGGATATGGAACATTTTCCTAGCCACAGACCCCAGGCAGTTTCACTAAGTCTCATCCTAGTGAATCCAGATTTGTACTTTTTCATTTACCCTGGACAGTCAGAATGTATCTGTGGGCTTTTGTCTGGTTTTTGGTAAAGAGAAAAGCCAGGTCCAACATGTATTTGCATGAGGAGAAGTCTTGCATATAAGTAGAATTATGCACCTGTATGAAAAAAAAGTCTTGATGGATTGATTGCAGCTCTCAAAATTAGTGAGGTAGAAGACATCTCTTATAGGTAGGGTCTTTAGGTAGATGTCCATAGTCTTTTTCCTTATGAATAATCACTGAGCAGCTGAGAAAATTAATACAATCTTATTATTATCAATCCCCTGCTAAATCCTGCAGATTTTTTAATATTCTGTCATTAGCCTTTTTTAGGTTTAATCAACAATTTTTACTCCTCCAAGCCATGGTATCAAGAATATGTCAGTGCTCTGCATTTTAAACATTTTAATAATCACTTTACTCCAACGGTTGGAAAACCATTTTTAAAATGAAGTAGGAAATCTGGTAAAGAGGTTTTAGATTACTTTTAAAAGCTTAAACCTTGCAGGTGATATTGCTAAACTGACTATTTCAGCAGAATATTAGCTGAAGTATTTCTATGCCTTCTTTCAGTATTTACTCATATGTAAACCAAGGATTTGAACTATTAGATTTTCAGTGTTAGACACTTATGTTGGACTCAATGGTCTTAAAGGACTTTTCCAATCTCATTTGATTCTCTGAGCCTGTAATTCTATGTTTTGGGTTGCAATAAACCAAACACATATGACTCAACATTATGTTTCCAACTCTCCTTTGCTAACAAGATTTATATTCCTTGTAATGTTTAGTGTATTATCATAGGACAGTAATTAATTTTAGCATGGGAGAGCTCAGAGTATTAAACATCATGAAACAAGGCACTAGAAAATAGATGTCCAGTTTTAAAATAATTAGCTCAACAGCAACATTTACCCCTGTAGGAAAACTTACACTTTTTTTTCTACAATGATAAATATTAATGTTTTCCCCAAGGAGCTCTTTAAAACATAAATCACTTTTTCTTCCTCTTTGGGTACATATAGAATAATTTGCATTTATATTATCAAATGAAAATACAATAAAAAGTCAAGAAACTATTTCTGATCAAAAGCAGACCTGCAATGGGCACGAGGCAAATAAATCTATAGAAGAAAAAGAAGATTCTGGTCTTCTTGTAGACTACCTGGAGATGGAGAAAATTATAGTAAAAAATGTTCTGTACCGTTCAAGAGAACCCATTAAGTTGACCTGGTTTCACTAAAGATCTTGAAGAGAACCCACCCCACCAACTACCCATCAATGCTTCCAATTTCATGTTACCTGAATATTTGCCATCCATGAAAAGGGAAGCTTTATTTCAGGAACAGCAACACGAGGTTTTGCTGGAGCAAATCCTCATTTGGGAGGTGGAATGTTACAAGCTTCTACATTCGAGATTAAAGATGTGCCCAGTCCCAGCATGCTCAATCCAGTGAGGGCAAAGGGAAATAAGGCCAGAAAGGGGAGGGTTGACATCAACCAGCCTTTAGACCTTTTCTTAGGAGGACAAATTAAGAAGCTGGATTCCCAGAGTTAACAGAGACGGTGAACTTCCCCCAGGGCGTTTTGGAGATGGACTCAGGTGCTGCTGTTTCACGATCCTCCATCCAGGAGGGCTGATTCAGTCCATGGACAACTGATGGGGAATTTGGGACGTGTAAACTGGGTTAAAGGACGGGGCAAGTCACAGCACCAAATCCTCCTGCAGGATGGGTTTGAATCTGTGAGTCTCACCTGAAAGCACAAAGTGATTCCCCACCTGGGATGCAGGTGTGAAAATTCAATAGGTTGTTAAGTATTCAGGCTTTTAAAATTATTTTTACGGCCTCAGAATTTGCGTTTCTCAGATTCTGTTTACTGAATTTTCAGATTTCACGAGTCAGGGAGCGAGAGAGAGAGAGAGAGAGAGAGAGAGAGAGAGAGAGAAAGCAAGGGAAAAGGAGGAGGGGAAGGAAAGGTAAGGTAGTGGTGAAAGAGGAGGGGAAAGGGAGGATGAGTAGGAAAGGGAAGAGGGAAGAAAAGGGAGTGGAAAACAGAAGAAATCAGTATAAAGTACAAAATCACCAGCTTTGAGCAGCTCATTATTGACTTCCTGATAGGATTACTGTTTTGTCAGCACTGGTGTCATGACAGAGGTGCTGTAGCGGCAGCAGTGCTTTAGAAAAAACTGTGGCCAAGCAAATACTGTTGTTCTACTCATTCATTTCACAGGTGTCCTCTAAATTACACTTACTTTACTGGTATAGTACTCACTGAGGTTTAATTAAGCACACAGGGTATAAGTGAAAACATTTTGTAGTGCAAGAGGTGCATTAGATGCAGATGAAAAAGAGTAGTGAACTCAAAGCTCATTGATTATTTTGAGCAAAAACAGACGGGATGTTGCCAATCTCTTGCAAAAATGGATTTTGAATGATGTTAGCTGCAATGTTTGAGTAAACCCGCAACCCTGTCTTGATTCTGATAAATTATTAATTACTGCCTTACAGGCCAGTTGTGCAATCCGTGGCAAAGCTGGCACATAGAAAGTTCTCTCCTTAAAACACTGAGATAATATGCATCCTGTGGAGTAACGCTACATGCAAGCATTTTATTTAATGCATTGCTGTCCTCTTCTTTGATTAGAAAACCGGTGTTTTGAGAAAAAAAAAAGCAGACTTGCTTCAATGCATAAGCAGTTTCTGCGCTCTGCAAGAGTCTGAAACACAAGCAAGCTGGAAAAGCCTTATGGAGTGGAAGTTTAAAATTCAATGATTTCAAGGGTCAATGAACTCATAACGGCCTCACCCAAGCATTGTTTGGAATGCCTGGCTCAGAACTGCTGTCAGGGGAGTCAGAATGAAATGCTTTGTTGTGATACAAAGTGGGCTCAATATGCTGACAATGCCTGATCAAAGTGAGGCAGTTCACAGGAAGCAGTGAGATTCTCGGGAAACTGAACTTTCTGATGCAGCAGGGCCTGTGAAGTTTCTTTAGTCAGTCCTGGAAAAAAGGAAGTGATGACAGTTTGCACTCCTCTTGTCTGCTGAACTCCTCTCTGTGCCCCTTGTTCCTGTTAGCACCAAGGTGTCGTGCTGACTATGAGCCTGCAAAACACACTTCGTTTCAGAAAGGGTCCTCTAATATTTATCTGTAGCTTCTCCCTGTGATTTTAAACAGGACATGACAGCAAAATAGAAGTTAAAAATAATTTGATATCTGTAAGTTCTGTTTTCACAGAAGTTCCTCTTTTTCGAGGATATTTAAGCACTTGGAGGGAAGGACAGATTTTGAATTCCCAAGATGAGAAACCTCTTTGAAAACACGTCCTTCTGGATCACAGTAGTGCTTCTGAACAAAGTGAAGCTGCCAGCAGACAGGGGCTGCTCTTTTCTGTGCTGTGCTTCACCCACCTGAAATTGTCTCCCAGAAAGTTGAATTTCCTGGTGTGAAGCACCGTGACTGCACGGGCTGCCTGCCAGGATGGTTTTAGAAGCAGCCATTTCATGACCAAATCTATTTGTCTTGAAAAATTTACTCTACTAATTACTGTCACCCTATGATGAGTTGGAAACACCTCTTTACACAGAGCCTCTCCTGATGCCAAGTGTTCTGGCTCATCTGTGTTTCTCTTTAAGCTGTTTGTGCTGATGTGTGGAAGAGAATACTTACCTTTTTCTGCTTTCCTAGATTACTTTCACTAAACCCCCTGGGGTTTCTATGAAATCTGACCTCTTCTGCAGAATTGCTAGTAATCTAACAGATTGAGACTGTGTATTCTAGCAACTGACTGTGGAAATACAGGGGGCTAGAAGCACTTTGCTGCTGTTGTTGCTCCATCTGTTTGGACTCAAGGATTGAGTGAGGAACAAATTAGAAGAAAATATGCACTAATATATCAGTTATAGCTTGAAAGTTTTATTGCCAATAAAAAACCACTTAGATAAATAACCAGTTTAGGGGTTAACAATGAGTCTGAGTTGGTAATGGAGTGGAAAACTGCATTGCTCCAGGACTTGCTTGGCTTCTGTTAGGTAGCTGTTCAGGCATCTTGTTCAAGTACAACACAGCAGTGGGTCCAGAATATTTTTCTGATGTGTGCTCCCAGTATGCAGTAATGTTAATTTCTTAATGGAGAAACTTGGTGGAGGTTTCACATGACTGGCACATATGAACCCCATGTGGGGTGTCACATAGCAGTGGTCACATTTGAATCTCAGCTGTTCAGTTATTGCTGCTGTTGTCAAATCTGAACATCAGGGTTTTAGTGACCATGGTTTCACAAGGAAAACCAACTTTTTTGGAGGTGTGTGAAGACTTTTACTGGCATGTATTACTTCCTGCTTCTGCTTCCAATAATTAAGTTCCAATAGTTAAGTTTAGAGCTCCCAGTTATGAAATGGACAGGGACACATAAAGCAGGCAGTAGGTATTTGCTAACTCTATTTCATAGGGGTGAGGTTAGCCAATGTCAAGAGCAGTTTATGTAGCATTAAGAAATACAACATAATCTATCGACAGTAAACTAAATTACTTCCTCCTCTGTAGTTAGTGAAAGTATATGATACTCATTTACCAAGGAGGAAATGGAAGGATGGAAAAAATGAAGGAAGAATTGTTGCCTCTTACTAAAGTACATCGTTTTTGTGGAGAATTCCTCCTCTCACAGCAGGCTTTGTAAGGAAAACATACTCCCTGAACCTACAGATTTTATTAAAAAGGCACTGAATCTTATTCCCACAGGTTACATGCCCGGCACACTATATATTGTTCTAAGCCAAGACTTTGCTTTAAAGCAAATATATATTCACTTGTGTACTCACACAGCGAGGCTGTGTCAGAATGAGCATTGCTTGCCAAAAAACTAAGTGCACAGGCTGAATGCTGAATGAAACTCAATAGAATTTCTCTGTTGGAGGTGAGGAGCATGGGAACCTTGCAGTAGTTTACAGCTTGACCTTCTGATTAAGGTGAAGTTGTGCCATTTTCTCGCCATTCTGCAGGTGAGGAGCAGCCAGGGGTCTGCCCCCAGGTCAGAAGTGGCTGGGGGCTTGAGACTGCTCAGCTGCTGGGGAGGTGCAAAAACAGACACAAGCCAAGCCGCCAGAGGTGTTCCTGTGAAATCATGGGGAGATCCAGGTGGGTTAGTTTCCCGTACACTGGGAGATGTTTGGAAATAAATGGTTACTTCTAGTGGCATACGAGGTGAGAAAATGCAGGGTTACTGCTTGATTTCTGAAGTGGGACATACTGAAATTTTTATCTAACAGTTTCACTGACTGCACCTTGTCATGGCCAATAGGGCTAAAGCCTGAACTTCAGTAAAACAGCCTGTCAACCTCAGAGCCTCTGGACCTCAGTACTTCACGTAAAGTGAGAAATCCTGACGGAAAAGCGTTGTCACAATTTTTTTCTGAGAGATGGTCATGCTTGGGCGGTAGACTGCACTTTTATTTAAAGGCTGGAACAGAAAAGACTTCAGAAGATCCATGAGTGAATTACGTGTCCTGAAAAAAATCCCATGGCATTAAATCTACGTACAGCAAAAACCTTTGATCTAACTATAATTTGAAAAATTATCAACCCAATTCAGGGCAGATTTTATTTTAAACTTCTGTTTAAAATATTGTTCAAGCTACATTAGGATCTGTTAAATGTGAATAGAAGCGTTGAGGCCTACCTCCTGAAATGTCAGTTTCTGAAAATTACTTCTTTTCTTACTTCAAGCCTTGTTGCTAGAAGTTATTTGAGGTTTGGCTTGGATTTTTTTCTCCTTGTGACTAGATAACTGATCAATTGACAGGAAATATGCAAGCGAGATTATTGTAGAAAGTTTGACATGAGCTGTCTGTACATAATAACTTGCAGTTGTAACTCTGTCTTGGATGCCAAGTTATTAGAAGAGGCATGTATCTGGAAGCTGCAACTTTTTTGCCCAGTTTTAACAAGCTCAAGTGTTCTTGAAAGATTAGTGTCTGGTTTCTTTGCTTTTACAGATCATTTTAAATCAGCAGTATGGTATAGTTGCGTGTAACAATTGGAAGGACCACTTTCCATGTATTTAGACAAGAGAGAAATCCAATCACTATTCCAGAGTCAAGATCTATTGGAAGGGGAGGATTGCTGGGTCTTCTTTCTCATAGGAGATTTATCAGAAAAACAGATTTGCATTAGGCAGATAGAACCCAAGACTTTTCCCACTGGTTCCTTTTTTTGGGGAGATCCTGTGTGCACTCTAAAATGCCTATTTCCATGTAGACTGATCTTTCTATCTATATCTGTATCTCTCTATCTCTCTATCTCTCTATCTCTCAGGGAATTTGGGCTTGCTGTGATGGGACTGTTTAGAAGACTGACAAATCAGGCCAGTTTCAAGCTTTATTGAATTAATTCATTAACAATGCCCTTGCTGCTGGTGGCCAGTTCTCACACCACGTTAATCAGCACTTGTTAGACACTGAACCATTACATTAAATAATTGTATTCTAAATTAGCTGTGCCTTTTACAGTGCTGGGGAGCTGATGCCAAACAGGGAGCCCAGAGGGCTGCACTCCCTCCTTGGTGCTTGCCCTGAAATCAAGGTGAGTGGAATTGAGAGAGCTTCAGGGAGAAAAATCAGAACTGAGCTGAACTGGATTTCCTTCTTCTCAGCTTCTCCCTCTTCATTCCTCCATTTATGCTCTTATCCTGCCTGACCACAGGGGGAGGGTTTCTCTTCTGCTCACTCTCCCCTTTATTTTCATTTTTGCTTCCCACTCATCTTTCTTGTGTAGCTTTACCCACTTTGGAATGATCACACCACTCACATCCTTATCTCAAACTGTACTTCAAGTATTACAGAAACCTTGCATCCTATTGCTATTCCATTTTGGTACACCCATATCCAAGTTCAAGCCAAAATGACATGAATTTGATGCAGATTGGTACTTCTGAGATCTGTAGGTGAGCCTCTGCTTTGGTGGGAGTGCTGGCACACCAGTGAATGTCCACCCCTTCCTCACAGAGCTGGAGGAGTGTAGAAGAATTTCTTCAGAATCCAGAAGTTAATTCCTGAGTAATTTAAAGAGAGGGAACAGTTGGGAAATTATCTTTTTGCAGCCTGGAGGAACAAGAATGACTCTAGTGAAATCCTTGTGAGAGTTGTGTGACTGTTTAGCTGGATGACTGTCTTGAGGAAAAGTGAAAAATATCAGTTTATTAAGCTGCATAAAATTGCTGTTGCCATTTTTATGTACACAATTAATCAAATTTGATGAATTAATCTTCTACAAGTACATCTTAAAATTGATATTTCAATATTGCACGTTGGAACTGAATTTGTTCAAGAGCAACTCTGCTAGATCTCCAAGTTTTTTCTCCCATTTTTATGTCTGACCATCAGACTGAAAATTATTTTCACATCCTGGCTAGTGGGGATTCAAAATGTAAGCCAATACATGCCAACAGATCTGTTCCTTTAGGAAACAATTTCTACTACATTATACATGACCAAGAGTGTTTAATGAAGTGCTTATGACAATAAGTGCAGTGTCAGCTCATGTTTTATGCAATAGAGGATTAAATATTTGCCTGAATTGAGCATAAACTTTCTGGAGCTGAGGATTATTTTATGTATTGCATTTATAGGGATATTTTTGTAAAAGGAAAAGCCACCCAGTGCAACCAAAGTGTAACCCAAAATACGTGCAGTACGCTGAGCTCTGCAGTAAGGGATGACCCTTTGTGTCCTCTGCTATTTCCTAAAGATGGCAACATTTTGAATGGGAGAATCAAGTCAATGAGTTAATTAGTTTGCTATCTATTTCTGCCTTCTGCAACCAAAAATATTCACGACGACTGAAAGGCGAGATGGAAGTTGGACTGTAAAGATTGATAGGTTTTCTTTGTGTGTTGGGGGGCTATAAATAGGCTTGCACTACTTCAACTTCTCACCAGGGAATAAAGTTTCATCATTTTGTTCAAGTCAATGAACATTGCACAAAGTGATGACTACTTACTATGACATGGTGACTTATTTGTGTTTCCCTCAGCAGTATTTTTTGTCACTCTGGTATTTTAGAATCATGTTTACTTGAAGTTGAAACTGCCATAAGACACAGAAGGTTCCACAGTGTCCTCTGCCCCCTCCAAATGATCTCCATGTTACAAGATAAAGATGCCAGACTGTCATTCTGAATTGGCCATTTGTCTGTTATGACTTGATAGTAATCAAGAGATTGTTGAGAAGCCTCTCCTGCATTTGTTTGGCAAATCCAATGAAAAATGGCCATTTGGGGATCTGTGTGTCAGAGAGCCTGGAAAAAAACCTGATTTTCCGTCCCTGCAATAACGGGGATAACAGTTTCTGTGGTAGTTCTGCCACTGCCTGACTTTTTGATTAATGTTTCTCATAATTCCTCTGACACATGCTCCCTTGTCACCACCAGTGTACCTGACAGGACGCTGCTCTGCAGCCCCTGAAAGTCCAGCCAGAGGAAAACTGAGAGTACTTCCCTACAAGGATGATGTGGCATAAATCAAAAAATAGGAGGAGAAGATGAGGCAAAGTCAGGTTGTCTTTGAGAACACACACCTCCCTCGGCTGTGTGAGGACTGAGCCCGCTCTTGTGTTTTGCACTGGTGAAGTTTCAGCCTTGACTGGGAAAAGAGGGAGAGATCAATGTAATTGCCGGCATTTCATTAACGAGCTGTGAGAAACGTTCATTAACTGCTCTGTGCTGCTTTGCAGAAACACACAGCTCCATGATGCCTGAGCCATCCACTGGCTGTGGTGAGATTCAAATGGAACAGAATTATTTTCCATTTATCAGACTGTGAAGAGAAAGAAAGTCCTGAGCTGCAGGACTGCGTGAGGTTTTCCCTCAGCCCTGTGTCAGGGAAGCTGAAACCAGAGCTCAGAGAGGGAGGTAGTGCCCTCTTCAGTGTTACAAGGTGGTTTTGATGCACAATTCACTGTCTCCATCTGAAGTCTACTGTATCATCATCAGATAATGTTTTTTTCTGGGCCAGAGAGAAGAGCTGGGTATATTAACAGCTTTCACACTCCCGGAGCATTACCTATCCAGCTCGCTGATGAATTTAGGAACTTAATTAGTCCTGACTGGAAATAAGTTGGAAGTTTCAACTGACTTCCTGGAAAATCAGAAATTCAGTTAGTACTTACACTGGGACAGCTGTAGGATCTCTGTTTCATGAAACCAGCATTGGAGGACATGGGACCCAGCAGCTTCTCTGAGCCACTGGTCCTTTTCAGAAGAACCAGGGCTGTGCTGTTCATTACCCACTGCTCCAGATTTTCTGAGCACCCTGATGCAAAGGGAATTCTTCCCCTGCTTTGCCCCCCTGCCAGGGCAAACATCTGTGGGTCTGGTCAGGCAAAAGTGACAACAAGCAAAACACAGTGACCCCCCATATAGTACTTACAACCTGTATCCCAATGTCCCACTAAGATTTTTAAATTGTAAATGAAACTCTAGAGGAAACACCGGGTAGGGAAAACATCCCTGTGTTACCAGCACTGTTTTTAGCACAAATCTGAAGCATATTAGTTACTGTGAAGGAAATTCACTCCATTGCAGCTAGAACCAGCACAGTAATGATGTGAAAGCATATGAAGGCAGTGTATTTCCCTTTGGTTTTGACTGCTAAATTACCTGCAAAGCATCTTTACTGATGCAGTACTTTTTTCCCCATATGTGAAAGGATGGGGATAAACCCTGTGAGAGCCTGCCCTCGGTCCTCAGGCTGGCTGCTCTCTGTTCATGTTAGTCTGCCTGGCTGGCTGTGCATCCCTGAATGCAGGTGTCATACAGGTGTGCTTCCCCATGTGTCCCCGCTGGGAATGCATCCTGAGCCTCATCACCCACTGCACCTGGGGCACGAAGTTGTGATAGCCAGCCCTGCTGTTAGCACCATCTAATAGCTACCTTTCACTCTTTTAATTCGCACTCATTTCTCTCTCCTGGCTCTTTTTATCAGTTGTTCAACTTCTGAGGCATTTTCACATTTGGGAAAAGAAAACTTTTAGAGCCTGACCTCTGTCTGTGTAGATTTTGACTCTCTGGAATGACTCTGCTGCCTTGACTGCAGTGCTTCGTTCTGAACATCTTACTTTGCGTCCTCCGTGCATTTTGTAGCGTGCAAGTTTTTGATCAACTTTTGTTCCTTAACATGATTTTCTCCCTTAGCAAGTGCATTCTACTGCTTAAGAAATGGTCTTGGGTAGTTGCTTGTGGGGTCAATGTGAATTATTGAAGGGCCAACTTGCATCTGAGGTGAGACCTTGCTTATTGTGAACAAGTATATGTGGGGGGATTTTTTGGCTCAAATCAAGTGCTCAGAAGAGAAAACCCTGTTGTGATGCTGCTGGCTCTTGCAATAGTTTTGGTAGTAACAGAGTTCAGGAAGTCTCTGCTAATAAAGTTTGTGGGGTGTACAGGTCAGGGCTTTCAGAAAAAGCTCCTCAAGTCATTCCAGAAGAAATGGCTCTAGTTACCGGTTTGTCATCATTTCCTCAGAACCATTTGTTTGGTTTTTTTGCTTTCAGTTCGATAACCTTCCTCAAGGTTTCCCTGACCTGGCTTCTGTTACCCTAAAACTGTTCAATTTTACTGACGTTTTTTTTTACTTTAATATCTTTCATGTTTTCTTGAAACTGCATTAGTAAAAACCATTTACTAAAAAAGAACAGAACCAAACCAAACCAAAACCAAAAAAACCCCCAAAAAACCAAAACAAAACCACAAAAGAAAAACCTGACAAAAAAAATAAAAAAGGAAAAAACCCACTAGTGAAAACCAATTAGTAAAAATCACATTTGAATTAGGGGTTTTTTTTCCTCTCTTTTATCTGCACTGGTTATCTCCTAACATCTTGACAAGGTTGCAGCTTTTTTCCTGACTTCACCAAGATTTCTTGACTTCTCCAGCACCGTTGGTCTCTGACTTCTCCAGCTTTTCTTTATTGAAAGGGCTTCCTAATTTTGGCTGACACTGCATGTTACTGACCATGGGTGAAATGCCTGCTATTGCTACATGAATGCTTTTTAACTCACACACTCTTAGTACTTTCAAACAATCAGATGGCTCTTGGCAAATTGTTTCATAAAGAACTTGCATTAGGTTGATCTATTTTCTGTAGTCTGATCACTGAGGCTGAACCTTTACAAGCCAGTGTCTCCTGGCTCATTTGCTAAGTGTCATGCTCTGAGGTCAAGGTCAGTTTAAAAATTTTCATTCTTTTTTGGGTGCCTCACAGGAAAACTTTTCCAGCTGTGTTTTCACTATACCTTGTGTAGGTTAGTTTGTAGGGTGGCACAGTCCTTTGTGTCTGTAGAACCACCCCTGGTTTTGACTGGATCACTTTGGTGCAGCTGCATCAATCAGTAATTGTTTATAAAGTACAACCTTAAGCATGCAGAACAGCCCTTGGAAAAGTGTGGTGGGGATAAAATGCTAAAATAATTAAAACATATCCCTGTTCCTTTCTCCAGTCATTTTGGTCAATCAGATCCTTGCCCTGTGCTGGTATAAACCTGAAAATATCTGAAAAGAAGTCCAATGATGTGCCACAAAGATCACTGAAAGTAATGGGAAAAACTCCCATGATTTAGAACGTACAGCCTTTGGAGTATGCACAGCAATTTTATTCAGGTTTGAACGGAGCTGAGTGTGAGGAATCAAGGATGGCCTCAATTCTTTGATGCACTGCCACAGGACACACAAGTAATTGGTAACTGATGCTAGTGCTGCAAATGCTTCAGTTCAAGTAATATCAGAGAAGTTATTATGGGGGGAAATATTTCAGTTCACAGTGAAATTTGTAAATGTCTTTGTTTGAAGAGGATTATTTTTCTTAGGCAGTGTGAAGTGCAAACATAAAAACTAGAGAGCAGTGGTAAGAACGGCATGCTGAATGATCAAAATCTTCAGTTCCTACAGCTTCAAATTCTTATTGCACTTATATCTTATTGACTCAGTAACCTTTTAATATTTTCCTTGATATTTGATTTAGTGGTAAATAATCATTCTTAAAGAGCTACTTGGAGATAACAGCCTGATTTCAATGACATTGTTTATCTTTATTACTTTCTCTTCCAAGGTTATTTGGCACTCATAAGGAAGATAGCTGGAGATTCAGAGCTCATTGACAAAGCAAATTCAGTCAATATGATACTTACCCGTATTTAACCAAAACAGTGATGAGACTCCACTGTGGAAGAAATTTTTTTCCTTCATTCTGGTGTGATCAGAGTTTTTTTGATGGCCTCTAACTGGTTGACAAAAAGAAAATAGTCATGTGTCCTATGAGGAGTAGAAGGACAGACCAACTTAGCAAAAAAGTTTTGAACTCACAGGAGAAAGTTAAATGCGCTTTGTTTGGGCCATAAAAGATTACTTTAAAATACAGAAATTTATGAACAGGCAGAGCAAGTGTCAGTTTGTTCTGACTGTATAGTTCCAGATTCCTTGGAATGCCTAAGAGATTTAACAGAGAGCAGGCACTGGAATTTCACTAGGATTTTAAATTTTGTTCAAAATAAGGAAAGTTCCCCTCTTCTGCTAGGTCTCCAGAGGACTCTGTGTACATGTTTGTCATAAATAAACATGGAACAATCTTTACCAAGCACAGGAGAAATTGCTGCCTTTTCCATGGTCCTCTAAAGGGCATTTCTAAAGACCACTCAAACTGCAGCAGCAATTATCTCTGCTGAGATGAGACACCCATTCCTCCAAGCTTGGAAATGCCCAAGACAATGGAGCAGGTCCTTCTCTTGCTGTGATCATTTATGATTTTTGTTGTAATGATGTTTAAGAACCACAGAGAACAACTGATCTTCCTCCGGTCATGCTTTTTCTCTGGTTTTTTCCCCACATGTTACTTGTCATGCTCCTTCATGACTTTTTTTACAGTTTGTCAGCTGCTTAGTTGATCTAGAAACCTTCTCAGAGCATCCCTGTTCTAGGATACCTAGTTTTAGGATTTTAGGAGCAAAAATGTTCCTCTTCTCTATTTACACTTGACCTGACCAGGTTTTGCACACATCAGGAAGAAGCCTCTGTCAAATGCTTGTGACTCGGAGCATGCAACTTTAGGTCACTTTAAAAAAGGCTTTAAACAATGTGTCTGAAGAGCTTTTCTGCACATTATTGCCAATATCCTTGTGTTGTCTCAGTCTCCAGCCAGCCCCGTGTCTGGTAATGAGGTAGTGCAGATATGCACTGCAGGAATGCTGCCTGGAGAGGACGTTTGACTGCTTGGACATAACACTGACAATGGTTAGATGGGGAGCAGAGACAGAGAATTCAACTAGTTCCATTTACACCAGGAATTAGTTGCTGCTCGACCAAGATTTCATTTTCATCTCTTCCCCCCTTTTCACAATTTCATTTCTGCACTTCTTAGGACTATGAGGGGGAAAAAAAGCCTGTTCTCCAATTCTTCAGTGGGATATTTAACACCTTGCCACTGTAACAGCTGAGTAAGAGCTTGTACGCTGGTTTCAGAATTAAGTGAAAGGCATTTCATTCCTCAGTTTTGCAAGATATTCACCCTCTTCTGGGCCTGTTTTAGTGGCAGTTTTTAAGATGCTGGGGTTCTGGCTCGTGTGAACACTTGTTTTTCCCTGTGCTTAAACCTAAGATGTAAAACTGGCTGGAAATTCTGAAATTCCAAACACAAAGCTCTTCTCTTCTGTCTGTTTATTATTTCTCACTAGACTTATCTGAAAGATGGGTAATTGAGAGGGATCCACCTTTTCTTCTGGAGCTCTCTGTCAGTGGAAGCATCCCATACATACAAAAAACTATTTACTTTTAATTGTTCTTTTGAGTTTCGCCAAGGATTTGACTGTTGCCATGGAAACATCTGAGCATGCAGAGATTGAGCAGCCCCTGTCCAGAAGCCATTTGTCAGATGGCAGCCATTATATAGATTTTTTTTTTTGACAAATAATAAATAATTCAGAAGTGATAAACCACAGCCTGCAGGTAGTGATCTGTGTAAGGCTAATTGAGGATGTAGGAGAAAGGAGTTTCTTCACCTTTCTCTGGTAATTCCCTGGTTTTTCTCTTTCTTCCTTCAGGCTCGTGTGATTTCATGAATGGGACATGTAGATACCACAACTGACTCCCCTTAAGTGATATTTCCTACTTCCAGCTTTCATTCAGAGATGAGATAATTTCTGCTTAGCTCTGTCTAGTGCTCTCTGGCTACCAGGACACAAAACATCACAGAAAGAGCCAAAGTTTCAGGCAGCTGTGCTCTGATAATATGTCTCTGTTTCCAAAATGTTAGTTTAGGTGAAAAATCCTGGACGCTTTCCTGAAATTCCGGCTTCATCAATCATAAGCTACCTCTGGGATCTTGCCAGACTGGACTAGAAGTTTCTGAGCACAGAGCAATTGAGAATGCAGCCGTGGTGCCTGAACACCTCTTTGGTTCACAGACCAAAAAGTCTCTTCCCTGAGGAGCTCCACAGCTTCTTGGACGGTCCAGGCAGGTCCAGGTCCATCCAGGAGGGATGGAGAGGCAGGTCATTTTGCCAGGAGTCAGTCCCTACTAGTTTATCCACAGATATTTAGCACCTTGGTGCCTCTGTCTGAAAACGAAACCCCTGTAATGCAGTACTGGAAGTCTCAGCTTTGATTTGGGCTACATGGAAAATTTTGACCTTTAAAAAGTGCTGACTTTACTGGTTGTCATGTGGCTGTTAGTGGTCCTCAGACACTGATTGTTTGGTGAATTCTTTGGAAAAGAACTGAGAAGATCTGCACGTTGTTAACTCAGTATCAATAATATATAATATTCTAATAATATAAAATTATAATTATCTTTTTCTTCTGGACTAAAGGAATGGGTTAGCTCAGAGCAGGAAAGATGCTCTTCCAAAGAGCAATAAACCAGATTTTTATGAGTACTGCAATCAAGAAAATAAAAAATGGAGAACATCTAATTCCTCTTTTTAAAGGCTGTTAGTAACTAGCAGTGGTAATACAAATGTAAAGAGAATGGAAAGCACTAGAAGACAATTTTGAAGCACACATTGCATTTGTCTGCAGAGTGGAAGTAAATCCAAGTGTGAAATGTATCAAACATAAAGGCTCAACAGGGAGAATGTAAACCCTATCCTTAAGTTATTGAAGTTTAATCAGCTATATCCATAAAAGACAAACTGAAATACCAGAGCAAGGGAAAAAACTCTATTTTGTAACACAATGAAACAGTATAACATGAAGAAAACAAAATGTATGCTTGCAGTGTATAATTTACACTTATGTAAAATAAATGTTTTAGTTGAACCTGTTGAGGATACTCAGAATTCAGTCTGACTCAGAATAAGTCCATTAAAACTAAAGCCATAAATTCAAGATTTGAAGGAGAATTAGAGTAAATGCATTTAGAAATGCTTAGCAGATTAAGGAATTCTATAAAGGTAGCTCATCCATGGATGCAACAAAACCTTTTGGTATCATGCCCCTTTTTCCTGATGCAATTACCCATTGTAAGTTGATTCTCTGCAATCATTGTTTTGGATTGTTAAATTCACTGTACCTCTAATCGTGGCTGTCAGGTTTAAGATCTGGGCAAAGAAAGAACACTTGAATGCCTGGGGGTATGAATTCAGCCAGCAGGGTAATGCAAAGTTTGCATTTGAGAGTGGGGGTTTTACAATCTACTAAGCTAAACACGGGCAGTGTAGTTTTATGGCATTAAAGAGAAAGCAGAAAATCACGTTCTTCCTCTATCCTAGATGATTTGAGTTCTGTGTAATCAGTGAGTGTCATTGTTTTCCTTTAGATGAGGAAACTAAGCTCTGGAAAATGAAGTCTGAAAGAAGTATAACCACATATGCACCATTACTGCCCTAATAAAACCAGTAGATACCAAGATCTTCACTGGTCTGGGTACCTGGAGGATTTGGATTCAGATGTCAAAAAGCAGCAGCAGTGACAGGACTTCAGGTTAGAGACAGTTGTGAGATAGATCTGTCTAGAACTGACCCAAAAGACCAGAAAAATCCAGATGAGATGTGACTTCCACTTTGCTTTGTGAAAAAAGGAAGACTCTTTAGTGATGAAATCAGCACAAAACTGAAAGCAATTTCCACCTCTGTTTCTCACTCTGTCTTTGGAAGAGTCACAAAGTTGGGCACGGGAGCTGTTGAACCTTGCTGAACCTGCAATTCACTGTAGTTCAAGGGAGATGGATTTCCCTTCCCTTACGAAGCCTGACTGTATGTTTGTGGCTTCCTGACACAGTGTTCTGCTTTATTTATGTCACCAGCAGGTTGCCAGAGCAGTGACAACTTTCTCTCTCATGTGACTGCAGTGTTTCGCAGCGTGGTGCGTGCCCTGGACAGGCTCTCTTGCTGCCCGAGAGAAGGAAGGAGTGTGTTCCTTTGCCCTGCCTCCAGAAAGGGGCAGAGCCCACACTGAAAACGTGCAGATTGTATATACACCTTCTGTCTCCTGTGGAAAGAGAAGCTGAACAGCTCAGGAGGCCAAAAAGCTACTCCCTGGGAAAACTTCAGAGCAGAGTTGTAGCACTTGTGACATCTTCTCCTAAGGATTGAGCTGGAGAAGCAAACCAGTCCAAACCTTCCTGTGAGTGAGCAGGCACCCTGTGCTTTGCACTAGTCCACGAGGGAGTAGGCTTTTCTGAGGGAGCATCTGGAGTATCTTTGACATTGGCAGTGCGCTGGTCCCCTTCTTTCAGGGTTCTCTTCCCTCACATAAACATTTAGGAAAGGGAAGCTCCCTTATCTACAGATATAGTGGGCCCAGTGGCAGCAAGATCTTCCCCTTCTTAGCTGTATATCATCTGTCTGTCCAAACACCTGAAAGAACTTAATCATACACTTTAACAGAAAATATTTTTAGAGTATGAAATTTGGCAGAACATATCCCACCTGCCCTGTGTTCCAGCTGGACCTGAGAGATGAGAGGGGGTGGGTGTGGCTGGGCTCCATTTCTGATCAGAACCAATTCAGTGCTGTAAGCCAGGTCATGTTCAATACGGTATTTCACAAACAGTGTGATTTATTGATTGCTGTGACAGAATATGGGTCAGAAATTGCCACGGCACTGGCATCAGAAAGGGTAAGTCAGTGGTATCACCACAAGAATGAAGCATGTTCCATAGGCATTCTTCTGGAGGAGGAGACGGGCACAGCCCTTCAACAGTCCCAGGATACAAAGGTGGAGTCTCTTCTGACCTCCCTTCCCTCTTAAGTCACATGTGTATTGTTTACTTTCAGAGTGGGGAAAAGGTAAAGTTCTAACTGATGTCATTTCACAACCAGGTGGAATTTGAGGGACTTTATTCACACATGTAATGCATATGCAGGTTTTCTTTTGTTGACATATGAGGGGGTGTGAAAAGCAATATGTATTTTTGAGTTAATGAACCAAAGTTCAGCTTTTGGTCACTGTTTGGACCCCTCCTTGGCTTAGTTCCCGTTGGCTGCATTGTTTTA
Organism: Dicrurus megarhynchus; assembly: GCA_013399195.1. NCBI lineage: Eukaryota > Metazoa > Chordata > Aves > Passeriformes > Dicruridae > Dicrurus > Dicrurus megarhynchus. The sequence goes on along the minus strand of VXAD01012881.1, from coordinate 63,136 downwards.
AACAGAGCATGACCACAACACCTCGGTGCTGCTCCATCTTTTGTTTCCTGCCTCTCTCAGGGCAGCACCCCAAGCTCCCTCAGTGTCCCTGCTCCTGGGGCTGCAGACTGCTTGTTTCTGCTGAATTATTGCCCACACAGACACTTCTCCTTGCTGAGCTTTGTCTTTCAGTGTTTCTTTCAGTATTCTCTCAACAACATTCTTGTTGCGAATTTCAGCACAATCTCCAGCGCCCTTAGATTTGGCACAAACCCCCTGCACTACTTGCTGAAGGATTGTTTTTCTGGATTTCCCCTGTTCATTTCCGAGCTCATGAGATTCACTTGCCTGTTGCCTTTAGAAACCACTGGGATCTTTTTGTATTATGTATCAATGCCCTCACTGGAACTCAGTGTACCAGGTCGTCTTCAGAAGAATGTCATCAGCAGTACATACAGTCATGACAAACACAGTACTTGCTCCTTTTTCTGTACGTTGAGTAAGCAAAGCACGGCCTGGGGACTGTAACTTACGTGGGTAGTAAGGGCATGAAAACCGTTTTAAGATTAGGTCTGCTCCTTCCTTTGCAAACCAGTTAAATGCACGGTGTCTGAGCCATCGCTCTGCTTCCTAATTTTAGGTACCGAGATATCATCATCCACACATGAAGATCTCGGGACCCAAATAGCCACGGTGTTGGAGTTCAACACATTGGAGAACAGGTATTTATCAAAATTCCCCCCAGACCCAGCTCCTGCATAAAGACTCTCCAGGCACTTGATTCAAATATGGTCTGTAAAAACCTTCATCCTTTATCTCTTCATCCCTCCATCAGTCTGACTTCTGCCTCCTTTGTGCAACATATCGTTCTGGGCCCTCCATGGGAACTGTCAAGAACTCCTGTGCATTTCTGCTCTTTTTGGTCATTTTTTTAAAGGTGAAAATCCCCTTTTGTTATCTTTGCCTCTTCTGTGTCTCCTTCTGTCTAATTCTGCTATTCCATGATTTCTTTAGGATGTTTTGGTAAAACCAATATGAAGTATGTGAAACCTAGTAATTCTGAATTAGATGGTTTTGGTTTTGATATTGTTGTTGTTCTGTTCTTTTTTTTTTCTTTTCTCTTTTTTTTTTTCCCTCAAAGGAAAGCTCTGAATTACTGAAGTAAAAAGCTCATTCTAGAAGTGGAAGAACTGCAGAATTTTAGAAGCTGGTAAAATTAATGACAGATCATATGCCCTAGAACGTTTCCTTTCCCAGACAGTGTAAGTTTTTTGTGACAAGCATGAGAAAATTGTGAGAAAACGTACTGCTATGCTTGTAAAGCATTTTTGGGTGCAGAAATGTGTCTTTTGCTACACTGTTATACAAGTTACTTTAAATGTGAAGTTGAAATTAGTCATGCTGTACCTGATGACACTTTTGCTTCACATTCTGTTCAGGTTTGACAAAATTCCTGTTAATCTATAATAAACACAGTTCTATTGTTATGTCTGAGTTAGATTGCATACAAAGAGATTGATTAAAGGCATAATGAAAAAAACCAAACACACAACAAATTCGTCTACAATTCATAGGCTGGGAGTTTTTGTGCTTCATCCAAATCTCTAATTTAAGTTTTTTAGTGACCTATGCCAATAGTCTCAGCAGCACACTGCAGGTCAAGATGTGCTGAGCAGCCGCTGGGAGAATATAAAGATCTTTGCTCTTATCAGGGACAGAGAGAGTGGGAGAGGAAAGCGCTGAGGAAAAACACAGTAATTTGCTAAATCTTGATTGCTGAGGCTTTTTTTCCTCCCCACTATTCTTCTGAGTGGGAGAATCATGTGGTGGCAGATGCCCAGGTACGTTAAACTAGAGCCAAAACTGTAGCTGAGCAACTAATTCTTGCAAATCTTTTGCAACAAAGAAAATATGATCAAGTTCTTCATTAAATACCACCCAAATGTTTTTCCTCCCAGAATGTTCTGAAAATACTGATCGGCTTTTACTGGGAAATTTAGAATTCCTAAGCATCATTCTTTCCTCACTTAATAACTTTCATCTGGTAATTTCCACCTAAGTTCTCCCACCAGGCAGTTCTAAGCAGTGCCACCCCTTCCTCTGACAGTAGTTACCTCTGTGTTTGATGTCTGAAAATGCCACTTTTGCCCCAGAGCAGTTCTCTGTGTTTTAACATGTGTGTGCACCAGCAGAACCCACCAGCCTTGCACTTTTATTATCTGTTCTGCAAGACCCTCAGCTGCTGCCTGTTCCAAGGAGCAGCAGCAAGAGTGGGACATGACTACTCTGAAATGGTCTTAATTACTCCAAAATGGCTGGGCCAGGTAAGTCAGAGCTGGCAAAGTGCCCCGTCATAGGAATTAACTTCCTCCAATGGCTGAACAGGCAGTGAGCAGGTCTGCTCACTGTTCACTTCTCTGAACCTCCTCATTAGAAACTCAGCATTATTCTAATTTTTTAAACTTACTTGTAGCACAGTTTCCCTTTTGTGACCGTAAGCTTTTATGAGCTATCCAGCACATTGCTACAGAATTGACCAAGCTGGTTGGTAGCAGAAGGTACAGCACATTGATTTTTAATGTCTTTGTGCTCCTTACTTAACTCTTTGTTTTGGGCAGTTGCTTTTTCTTCCTCTTAAGCTGCTGGTGCTTAATAGTATCTCTGGATATGTCCTAAGGGCATGCTGGAATATTTCAGATCATCTCTTTAGTGACCCTCTGCTTCCTCCTAGCTACCCAGTGCACTATGAAGTCTATTAATTTTCAAAATAAGGAAAGGGATATAGGAAAAGAACACTAATTAGATGTGAGCCACAGGGCATAAAAGATGACATTCTTCAAGACAGAGACACTACTCCTTTTACAGCTAAAATTGTTGTATTTCCACCTGAAGCTCGTATCTTTCATAAGAAAAAAGGTAACACAAAGCCAAGAAATCAAAACACATGCACAGGTACCATTTAGTAAGAAACAAGGAAAGGCAGAAATGGAAGATAACAAGGAGATCTTATCTCTAATACTGCTTAACTTCCGGCTGGCTGAGTTTGAACCCTGTGGAAGGTAACCATTAGTGTACCTCATCAGTGATACTCTGACACCTTTTCTGAAGGAATGACCCTTCTGTAAAGGAAAATCAGGTGTGGATGACAAAAGGCCCATGGAGTGTTGTACATGGAGCAGATGTTGCATTCAGTGTGCTCAGACTGTGAGGTGTTTGTGGGGATCACCCCAAATCTGTTGTCCTCACAGAGTGATTCACAAGAGGTTTAGCAGCAAAGACATTTCATAGGAAAAGATCTAGAAAGAATTACTCACTAAAATGGGAGATTTTAATTTGTTAGGTCAGAGAGTTAATTAACCAAACACAGAAACTGACACCTGGGTTAAAAAAAGGTGACTCCCTGAAGAAAGTGAAACTATTCCAGCTGAGAGGAGAAGACAGATCATTTCATGAACACAAAGGAATGACCAAGGCTTGTAAAGAAAAATCCAGTTTGTCACAGCCCTACAGGTCTTCAGAAGGCTGGGTTGGTGGTACAAACCAGAATGTGCCGTAAGAAACAGACTTTTACTCATTAAAATGAGTAAGCAGAGATTCTCTAGCAAAGAATGTGTTAGGAAAAGTGATGAGTCTGCCAGTGGGGGAGCAATACCACTTCTGTTTGAATTTAGCCATAAGTAGTTTAAAAGTGCTTTTGCCTTCATTCTTCACTTAAGTCTCTGTAGCTGCTTCTATACTGAATGCAATGAATGTTTTTACTTGCATTTTACTTCAGCGTGGATTGAGCTAAGAATGATTTGACAGTAAACTGGCTAGCACAGGATGCTTCACACAGCAGCACAGTGAACTCAATTAACCAGGATGGTGGGACTCTACCTGCCTCCCTCCACGTTGCACAGAGTATCCCAGGGTACCAAGAGATGTCCCAACAGGAGTGATTTAGCAGCTACAGCAGTAGCATGAATGCTATGAGAGTAAACATCATCTTCTAATGAGTGAGGGTACCCAGGAAAACTTACTGGTACTTAGAAAATCATCTGGTAGCATTAATCTCTGAACAGAGTTTTCCACAGAGACATCAAAATCTTACATAACAAGACCAAGAGAAGGGGGATTTTATGTTGACTATTCCATCTTTGGCTCTTTTTTCTTACAGGAAGTCAAATGCTGTATAGTGCAGTCCTGCCTTGAGGAGACAGAGGGCTGGTGTTGCACAAAGGAGAGACTGGTAGAACTGACACAGTTCTCTGGTAAGGTCAGAGGGCTGATGTGCTTCCAGGGCCCGGGTTTCCTTTGGAGCTTCGGGGTTTTTTCTGTGTTGAAGTATCTAGAGAGATTGGATAAATGGTGCTTACCCTTATAAGTTTTCTAGTAATAAATAGAGTTTATAGTCTGTGATCTACAGTCAATTGATGGCTGCTGTTACAGCGGGATATAAAAATTACATCCACAGTAGTTCCATAGGTGTCTGCCTTGCAAACATTCTGGGTGGAGGGGAGAGCCTCAAGCATTGACATATGTGCTCTCACGCAGCTGTGAGGGCAAATTTAAGGGCAGATGCCATGCTAGTGGAGAGAAATCCGTTGGAAAATGCAAGTGTAAATAGATCTTTGAAACCTAATTATGATTCAGCAAATATTCATACTGGTTACAGTAGCATAGAAGTCTTTAGATTTAATCAGCAGACCTTAATTCAAAGCCTTTTCCTTTTATGACTTGGAAGGTATTAACAGCAGAGCAAGGTCAGTCCTTTTCTGATTACAGAACTCCAGTCAAAAGGATATCAAGATGTTTGTGAGAGATGTGTATAAATTACTTTGGACCAGAAATGAATGAAGTATTTACAAAGTGGTAGCAACGTAGTAAAGTAGTAATGAAGTATTTAAAGAAATTCCATTTTTTAACATGTTTGATGGATTTTTACACTGCCATCTTAGAGGAGAGCAGTCCCAGAAAGAGCTGAGTGATGAAGGAGGCTTGTGGTGTATGAGACAGGGAGCTGCACTTACTGACAAGTGTTCCATGCCCATTTCTCCCCCCTACCTATTGAAATTGAGAGCATCTCACCTCTGGATTGTCACTAAATCATAAATTTGACTATGCATATTAGTCTCAGAATAGCCAGCTTTGAATTCCTCTGCACAAGGAGACTTGAAACTGAACCCTTACTGTTCTTTCTTTATCATATCACACACAGTGTGTGTCAGGTCAGTGATCTGCAGCACTAATCTTCTAAACAGGTTAAAACATTCTCATTTTTTGTTCAGGTTGTGTAAAATTTTGGGCTTGGTTCCTCCAGAAGGAAAATTATCCATATCATGTTGGACATGACTATAATGAAAGTATCATTAAAGTTGGGTTACATGTGCTTTCCCCTGCATGCATTTTTTAGGTTCACTTAGAGATGATACAGCTGGTTTGATTTTCTTAAGATTTCCACCAAAAGAGTTCTCAGCTCTTGTATGAACTGGTGTCCATTTGGAGCCTTTGGAGTTTACCTTAACCAGAGAATGTTGCTTCCTTGAGTCAAAATGAAGGCTTAGATCCCGTGCCAGTGATCCAACCTGTCCTTTATTTCAGCCTCATATTTCTGCTGCATCACTGAGATTTTAAAGCACAGGTATAAATATAAGCATCACAGACTAACGTAACAGAACAAAATTCTGTTACAATAATAGAATCTCTTCAAATCACTGTCTTATTCGGTGAAAGGAATCTGTGACATGGTACCATCTAATGATACCTAAAGGGGAACACTTCAGAGGAACCTTCAGTGCATTAATACTGTTTCAGTGCTACTATGCAGTGGGAGAAAAAAAAAAAGAAAGAGAAAAAGGAAAAATATCTCATCCTTTTAGGAAAAAAACCAAACAAACCTCTCCCCAAAACTCAACAACATTTTCCCTTCCTGATACCTTTACTGTTAAGAAGAGATGTACACTGCTGGGTGAAAAAGAATTGTTTCACCCTTAGTTATGATCATTGTTTCTCCTAGATCTGATTTATTTGCATCATAGATATAAAAATGTTTTAAATTCAAATGTTTGCAATTCACAATTTACAAAACAGACTTTGCGTTTCAGGGGTTTATATTTTCAGGTTTTTGAATACCTGAGAAATACAACTTTGTAATCTTTTAACGCTATGAAAAACATTGAATTTTAGCATAAAGACTGACTTATTTTACATCTAAACAGCCAGCATACTAATGAGAGAAAAATTTAGCCTGAAGCTGTCCTGATTTTGTACACAGAATAAGTGTTAGAGCTGTGGGTTATAAACCTATGTATTGCTCTCAATGGTCACGTTTTCATTTTAAAAGGGACGTATACATTTCAAATGTATTCGAATGCTATGTTGCAGGCTTATACTGCTATTAAATAATCCCCTAAATACAGTACAAACATAATATTAGACTTCATCAAATAATTCTCTTTCACCAAAGAAAGGACTGGCAGTTTTTAAGCACCTGGTCCACAGCCTCAAGGCAGTGACCATTTTGTTTTTTTTCTTGTTCGGGTGGGGTTTTTTTTTTGTTTGTTTGATGGAAGAAAGCAAAGGAGTATCTCAATCCACTCTAGCAGTAACCAAGGAAGACAAGTGATGTGATTCAATCGTGTGGCTCAGGGTGATTGCTGGGCAAAGAGACAGGCTCTGGCGTGAAGGACAGATTGCTTGTGTCTTCCACGGATTCTCGCAGGGCCTGTACAAAACAAAACTCTTACTATCCTTCCTCTTGGTCATTCCTGGTATTTTCATTTTGGAATGCCAACAGCAACTTGAAATTAGCCACTCATTTCCTTCAGCTGCAAAAAACAAAAGACTGTGTTTCACTTCTTGTTCTGAGCCTTTAGTAGGAAGATTTTATCTGAGCCTTTGATGAGTACCATTAAGTCTTTCAGCCACACCTTAGGTGAACTTATCTAACAGGGTTTCTATTTCTCAGTGTGGTTTCTATGCCTACAACAAGGACATTAAATTATCAAAAACTGAAAATGAGCACAACTAATTTCAAGATGTAATTAGTTATACCACAACTGATCTGTGTGAAGGTATCTGCAACGCAGTTGCAGCAGAAGAGGGAGAGGGAGGCAACATGATGTCCAGGAAGAGGCGGTCTGTGTGGAAGGCTTGGAAAGGCAGCTCACAAATGAACTGAAACGGTGTAGTAGTGATGTCTTTGGGAGGTGACGTATACCTGCTGTGATCCACTCAAGTTATGACCCTTGAAATGTGCAAGGTTTTATTACTTTTGAAGTGTTTTGCACAGCCCTCTCAGTAACTGCAGGACAGCCAGGCTGTGTGAGCACTCTCTCTGCATTACTACCTCCCGTGGTCCACACAGTGCACACCACTGCCAAGGGCACCTGTAAGCTGTTTGTGTGCAAACTGTCAACTCCTCACTACCAGCATTTGTGGGTGTGGGGCTTGATGTAGCACACACTTTTCAAAGCAGAAATGAAGATGCGCAACCACTACTTGAGGCTGGCATACAGGGCAGGACATGTGTGTGGCTTCTGGAAGAAAAAGACCTTTGTTTGGGAGTTGTGTTTATTTCTCAAAGATGATTTTTTGAGGTGAAGTGAGGCCACCCCTTCTGCAGTGGCTTTTGTAGGGACCTGTAAGCAGTTACAGCAATCCTGAGGTCACTGATCTGCTCTGTAACTACCACAGAAGCACAAGGAAGGAATAATCAAAAAAGGGAGTAGAGAAGGATGATTTCTAGACACAGTTAATTTATTACTCTTCCATCACCTGCTCTTTATTTAATTGCTACCTGAGCAGGCTGGACACAGAGTTTACAGGCTCAGCAAGTGACCTAGTCAGCCTTGCATGGGGACAAGAAAGGCAAAAGGGGTAACTGAAACCCAGAATTCATTAGTACACATTAATTCTCACTTTTACTGACAAGAAAGTATATTGCTCATTTTCAATGAAGTGCCAACACAAAAATTAAAACTCCAAGTGGGAATTTTAAACAGGAGTGAGGTAGAGGAGTTAGTGTTGTCCTGCTCATCTTCCTGGCAAAGAGGCACAAAACAGTGGAGGGAGAGTACATAGACAGGACATGTGCCTGGTGCTGGGACTACACAGTTGGTAGGAGTTCTGTTCCCTGTTTGACTTGGGAAATCATTCCTACAGCTTCCATTTTATTTCCATACACCTTTCATGACCCCATCCTGGGCTAGGTCAGAGAAATTATCAGGCATAAAAATAAACTTTATTTAAAAAAAAAAAAAATTAACCCTGTTCTAGCAGATCAGCTGTGCAAATGTTGGTGCGGGGAAAAGAAGAAGAAGAATGTGAAAAAATTATTTTCAGAAGCAGTTTGAATCTATGCTGCCTTGAACTGAGTGACCTTGACCTAATGTAGTCTACTGCACATCACATTCAAGCCTGAGAAGATATTTCCGTGCTCTGGTTTTGGATTTGTGGGTAGGATTTAGCCTTGGGCTTCAGTGAGTGGTCATGCTGAGGACTCACGTTTAATGCCACCAACAGGACAGCTTTAGGCAGAGAAGCCTCAGGCCTCTCATTTATGCAATTTAAGAACACATTTTCAGCAAATGTTTCTCTTTTGGTTTTGCCAGCAGTTGAACAAGTGCTTAGGCGTTTTACTAAGGAAAACTTTGTTTTGAAAGCTGTTACTGCACACTGCAGAACCTGCAGTTACATGCTAAAAGGCCACCATAACTTTTGCTTGTTTGGAATTTGTCATAGAATCAAAAAACCCTTCAGGCTGAATGGCACTTCTGGAGCTACCTAACCTGGTCAAAGAAGGACCAACTCCAAAGATAGTTACACTGGTCCCTTTTCAGTTACTTGCTATTTATCTCTTAACAATAGGGCATCTTCTTACAAATCTACCAATACTTTAAAGAATCACAGAATATTCTGAGTTGGAAGGGACCCACAAGGATCACTGAGTCCAACTCTTAAGTGAACGGCCCACAGAAGTGAAATTAAAACTCAGCTTTCAGTCCCCATAACATCACACACTTTTGTTTCAAGGACCACACACAGCAGGACAAGCATCCACTGTGGAAGTTTCCAGTGAGCTGAATGACAAATACATTGTAGAAACAATGAAAAGGATCCCCTGATAGCTGAGTTCTGCTGTGGAGATGAAACACAAAAAAAATGCTGAGAGAGAGAGTTTGGGGGGTTCTCTTTGAAGCGTATCTTCATCAGTCCTGCTTTTCCTTCTTACTGCTGCAGTACTGCAGCGTGAAGTCCTGCAGGGCACTGAAATTCACCAGCCTGTTATTAAAGCTGACTTGAGGTTAAAACTGACTGAGAGTCTTCAGAAACACCTCTTATGAAAAATGGCTTTTTCTTTTTTTTTTTTTCCCCCACATAAAACAACTCCTTTTATAAGTGGTTGCAACGAGATTTTATTTTAAAGGGGCTTCTTCTCAGCTTATCCTAGGTGGAGATTGCTGGCAATTCCCCCATGTCTCCTCCCACACACAAACCAGCACCACACCAGTCCCCCATCTCCACATTCTGATGAGTTGTCTGATTCTGGGAGGGGAAGGACTGGAAAATGAATCTTTCCTGTCCTGCTGGGACATTGTGTTTGATAAAAGAAAAAAAAAATCAAATCTGGTCAGTTTAAATGAGCTTTGGCTTTCTTGTTTAGTATTTGGGATATTAGAAGAAAAGGTGTAATGATTTTGTTTTTGCAGACTTAATGGTATTTTTATTCTAGAAATAGTTGCTATCGCTTTTTAAATGAAAAACTTTAAAGATCACATATTTATTTTCATGAATATCTTCTGTTATTTCTCAGTTCCATGGGAAAATGTTGAATTTCCCCTAATCTGAGTTTGTGAGTACAGCATAAATTTTGCAGTATTTAGACTATTTTTTCCTTCAGTCTTTACTAACATCTGTATTTCCTGTTCACATTTGTATTTCAGGGGATTTCAACAGATTCTTATTTTGAACTTCTATTTCACATTGACTGTGCTTTGTCTGTTCATTTTACCTTTATCACCTCTCTTGCAATGCAGGGAATTTTCAGAGATGTCTTGGTCTGTATATCAATACATCCCTTCAAAAGACTATCTAGTGACAAATCAATTCTTGTGTTAAGCATTTCCCTATTGGCTTTCATAGGGACTGCAAGAGTATATAGAATTGATTTGTAGGGTAGAATTTATTCTCTTGAATCCCCTTACAAAGACATCAGTAAGTTTTTATTGACAATCTTACATTAGAGTATACCAAAAAGCCCTCAAGGGAAAACGTGTTGAGGTATTTTACTCACAGTCTGTCTCCAACAGGGATTTCTTAAGTACCTTATTTTCTGCAGAGCAGCAGATCCTGGCACTGGTGCTACGAGAACCGTGGTGTACCCCCATGAATTTGTGTCAGGATCACAGGGATTAGGGAAGCTGGTCCCTGTCACAATCTTTAATGTCAAGGAGCTAGTTTGTCATATTTTTGTGGCCTTTTGCTGGTTCTGCAGGACAGCTCAATGAATAACAAAGCTTAAGTGAAAGTTTCTGAGTTTAGAAGTACTTCCAGTCTTTTCAGTTTCCTTAAATGCCTTTGCTGCCTTAGGGCACTAAGAAACCACTTACATTTCAGTGTCTGGCAGAAATGATCATGACACATGGGAAGAGAAAGGCTATGGACTGGTGCAAAAATAACATTTCAGTTGTGGTGGGTGCGCTTACAGCCGTGTGCGGTATCACACCGTGTGGAATGACAAAACGCTGCTCACTGGTGCATGGCTTCATCAGTGGTGCCCACCAGAGCCACTCTTATCAAGTTCCTTCCTCACTTGGGAGGGAGAGAAAATATCACAAGAGGCTTGTGGATCAAGATATGAGCAAGGAGAGATCACTCACCAATTATCTCATGGGCAAAACAGGCTCAGCTTGGGGAATCTGCTTATTTATTACCAGTCAAATCAGAGTAGGATAATGAGAATTAGAACAAAATCTTACAAGGCCCTCCCACCACTTCCCACCTTCCTCCCAGGCTTAGTTTTTATTCCCAATTTCTCTACCTTCATCAGCCTCAGCAGCCACAGGGGGATGGGAAAATGGGGTTATGGTTAGTTCATTGTATGTTGTTTCTGCAGTTCATGCTGTGCAGTTTTTTCTCCTTTCTTAGGTGCTTCCTTCCCCTTAAGGAACACCAACACACCCACCCAGCATAAACCAAGTGTGCCTACAGGTGAACTGAACTAGTACTTCTACGTTTATGTAAGTTTAGTGCAAATGTTTGGTTTGTTTTTAAACAAAACATGGGAAGTTGCTCTCACAATAAGTAGCAGCCTTTCATGAAAGACACACCTTTGAAATGTATTATTTATTATGATAATGATGAATTGTCTGAAATCTGTCAGGGGCATGGCAATATTTCCATTAGTTTCCATGAGGCCATCGACTGTAGGAGCAAAGGTCCTCACGTCTCTTTGGGAAATGTGGCCCACTGCTGAAAGCCAGCCACAGAAACATTGTACACTAAATTCAAAATCCTAACGCTACATTAAATGCTTGATTCCAGTTGAGCAGAGCTAAATATGAGTTCAAGAGTGCCACTGCTATGGCCTGATTACTGCCTTGCTTCAGAGGAATATACTTATATCCTGTGTTTCATAGGGGCTTACAGAAGTAATGCGCAAATACATCTCTGGGGTTTAGAGATACAGCACCAGGACTGAAGTTAACTTGGAATTTTCTCAGGGCTTGCACACAGAGGGTTTGGGTCTATCCTAGGTAATCTGATTACTTCAAGAAGCTAAAACAGGAGTTTTCAGGGCAGAGTGACATATATTTGATTTAAGACTTCCAGGCACAAAATACTTAGGGCCATATCCCAAGAGAAAATTGTTGCCCAAACAAAGCTTTGGACAGGCTCTGATTTGGCAGTTTGACAGTTGATTTAATGCTGGTGAAACGACTTCCCTGATCCCAGCAGAACCCTTACTGTGCCTCAAAAATATCCTTAAATTCTATGTCATAGTACATTATATTAGGGCTAATTAATGTACCAGAAGTCAAAAAATTATCAGCTGGGTCACAAAAGTAAGAAGGAAAAAACATCTTCTGATAAGTACTTCTGCTTAAGAAGCAAAGTTAGTACAGAATTAGCTAATTCTAGCAATTATTTACTCAAGCACAACTCTCCTTCAATATCTAGACATATGCTATATAACTCCCATTTCAGGACTTTTGTAAACCACTAATGCACAGAACTTCACCTGTCCCTGAGACTCTTATCTCAAAAGCACACCTCCACAGCAAAAAACAGTAAAATACCATTGTTTCACGTTGCAGGCCTGTGGTTTAGTGCGAAACTTTTAAATTATTGCTGTTTTGAAGAGTGGACTTGCCATTAGTTCCAGTCATCTGCAAAAGCTTTACGGTATGCTTCAGTACACTGCCAAATCAAGAAACACTGATCTCAACCTCTCACCATGTTAAGACACACATCCCTCCCCCGGTAAAATCTTACACCCACTCTTCCCCCACCCTCACGCTGGTTATTGGGAATTAAAATGGACTGAAAAGGAGAGAAGGTGAGGCTTCTCCCGGTGCTGGGTGGTTGCCATTGGAAGCTCCCAGTGCTGCTCCCGGGGCCATCGCTCCTGTTTCCCCACCCTGCCTGCTTGGGGCTGCCAGCTGAAGGTGAGCTGTGCCCGCCGGGTGCCCTCTGGGTGGGTAACAGGACTCAGGGAGCTGGGAGGGTGTCCTTCTCCAGGGGCCTGGCCATTCCTTCCTCCTCTCCCTGGGACAGCCAGTGACCACGGCCTCTCCCTCCCCACAGCGTGCGGCAGCAGCGCGGGCACGCAGCTCCTGTTCCTCAGCTGTCCCCAGCTTGCCACCACCGCCAGCATGGCCACGGGGTCAGAGTGGAGCTGCCCCATCTGCCGCGAAGCCTCGGGCAACATCGCCTACGTGGGCTCCTGCCTGCACAAGTTCTGCCGGGGCTGCATCGTGCGCTGGGCCAGGAAGAACCCGTCGTGCCCGCTGTGCAGGCAGACCGTGCACACCATCATCTACCCGGCGCCGCCCGACCAGGGCTTCGTGGAGATGGCTGTGCCGCAGCCCTCCCTGCCCCGGAGCGCCGGGCCGCGGGAGGAGCCGGGCGCCGCGAGGCCGCAGCCCCAGGCCCACGTGGCGGGGTTCCCTCCCGAGACCTGGGCGCTCTTCTTCCGCAACCACGCCGAGATCCTGCGGCCGCTGGAGCTGTGGCTGAACGAAGTGCTGTGCGGGGCCTGCTGGTGGGACGTGGCCTTCGCGCAGGGCAGGATCGTGGCCACCCTGTGCCGCTACGGGCTGCACGAGGAGGCCTTGCTGCGGGAGCTGCAGCCCTTCCTGCAGGAGCAGACGGCCGCCTTCGTGCGCCAGCTCATCGAGGTGGCCGAGGACCAGTGCAGCGAGCTGGCGCTGCGGCGCGTGGAGTCGGCCCCCCGTCCCGCCGAGGGCCCGCACAACACCCCCGTGGCCAGCCCCGGCCATGTCCCCTCCCCCGCCACCAGCGGGGCGCAGGAGGAGCCCGGCGAAGAGCCCGGCGAAGAGCCGGGGCAGGCCG
>VXAD01012881.1:37295-49521 GCA_013399195.1 Dicrurus megarhynchus | reverse complement strand
CCGGCGCCTCCTGGCAGCCCTGGAGGCGCAGAGGCGGCGACCCGCCGGACTCCGGGGCAGGCCACAAGAAGCCGTGCCGCCGGCAGAACTAGGGTGAGTGCCGCGGCAGCACCAGGAGAAACGGGGCCGGGACAGCAGCGGGGGTGCGCTTAGAAGTAAAGAAATTTTAGAAACAAAAACCCAAAGCGAAACAAAAAAAAAAAAAAAAACAAAAAAAAACCAAAGCCAAAAACCACAAGAACTTAGAAAACCGCGTGAAAAGCCTTAGTTCTCTCGCTGCAAGCCCTGCGTGTGGCATTGCCATCGCTGTCACCCGGATGCCTTTTCCTCCTCCTCCTGGTGCTGTGCACACCTTCCCCCTCGTGTGTCTGCGGCAACTTCCACGTTGTCTGCCATAGCTTGAAGCCCCAATCCCTCGGATTGTCGGAGTGTATTTCTCACAGTTTCTTCAAGAGATTTTACTATTTCAGCTATTGCCATCTGAAGTCTTACTTCCCAGTGTGTGTCATAGTTTATTAGCAAATCAATGAATTCCAGACAAACAATTTTCCATTGTACCGCTGTTTAACTTCAGCTATGTTTGGTGATTTTCTGTGGTAACAATCAAGATGTTTAAATGTATTTTTAAATTTAAACTTTTATCCTTTTAAATATTTTACACTAATTCTTTGTGTAGACATCCTGTGTGAAGAATTAATTCTTTCTATCAAGAGATGAACATATTGTTAATACTCCAGCAAGAGGTCTTTCGTATTTTTCTCACTTAAAGTAGAAGTCTCTGTGACAAATACTTGAAATTATCAAATAAAACAGCAATAATTCTGGAAAAAAACAGTTGTGAGCCTTTGTTTGCCTATACCTGAACTGATCAAAGAAAAACTGTTCCTCTCTGCCTTTTTTCCCTGAAGCACTGCACCTCTGTTCTGCTCCCAGCTTTCATTAGTTTCAACTTGTATATGCCAGCCTCAGTCTGCTCAAATCAGAGGCAAAATTCCCAATACCTCAGCAGTGGAGGACTGCACCCACAGTCAGTGAAATAATTCTCTTGGACAAAACTAAGAAGCCACAGAAGTGTTTACAGGTCCCCAGCATTAAATTAAAAAATACTCATACAGAATTTCAGTAGTAATTTTTTGTTTCATTTCTGCTCCTTATTTTTTCTCACGTTTGTAAGTAGACTTTCATACTCTTCCTGGGTTTTTTCGGTATGTTAAAGCTGCAGCATCATTCACAGTTGTGTTGCTTGCACTACTGAGAGTTACTTAAACAATTTTCTTAATTGGGTCTTTCTTTAATAAATACGTTTTGCATTAGCACAATTAAATGGTAGCAGTAACAGAGCGCTTGTAATAAAACTGCATTTCTGTATAAATTCCCATTTCCCTTTCTAGATGCTTGGAACATCTGCTTGGGGTTTTATTACTTCAGTTTCCATTCTCTGTCCTCCTGTTAAGGAATAAAGCATTTAGCAGATTTACTTGTCTCTGAAAAGTGAAACACTCTGTGGGGCTCAGTGAGTGAGTAAGAGTGGAAGCCACTGTCTGCTGCTCCTTTCCTGCTTTTCAGTGGAATCACTGAACAGAATTTGCCAGGCTTTGAGAAGTACTCACAATCCAGCTATTCCCCTTAATGATGACGATACTTGGGGTGCTTATGTGTACTGTTAGTGTTCTCAGTAATTTTAAGGCTCTTTAAATGGTATATTTATTATCTAAATAATTTTGCTGAAATTCCAAGACAGTACAAGTTCATGCTTAAAGCTATTCGATCTAAATTCCTCACACCTTGCTCTTTCTGCTGTCTCCCTGCCTTATTCACATCAACTAGTTACAGAATTCGCAAGCAATTACATTTTTGCTGCTGCTTCTGAGTGCTGGGAGGTGTGTGGAGGTCTTGATAACAAATGTGAGGCTGTTTCAAAGAGATTAATCAGAATAAAGTAAGTTTCAGAAGCAGAACGCTTCCAAAGAGGACACACCTGATACAAGGAGTGAGATGTCAGAAATGGATGCAGCAAATTATAACATATTGAGGTTCACGAGATGAAATGAGTGGTGAAATTAGTAAATTCCCTCCTTTAGCCTATTTATGAAGGACACATCTAAGTGAAAAATAACCTGTCAAACGAGAGTAAAGCAAAAATGTAAATGCCTGTGCCAGGGATGTGTGTCACCTTATGCCAAATTAGACACATGAGCAGTAAGTAGGGCAGGGGGCAGATTAACAGAACAGGCAGAGAAAGCAGGTCTGCCTTTCCTTTTTTGACATGGTTTAGAAAAAAAAAATCAAATTGGAAGGCACATATTGCATGTGATAGCAGGTGAAAATTACAATACAACCACATGTACACTGCAAAAGAGAAATATACCCACAAATAACTAAATCAACTAATGACCTTTTAACTTTATTTTGATGACACTACTTTAAAGAATTTCAACCTTGCAAGAAAGAAGAAATGGCATAGAGTTGAAGGGAAGAATTGATTCTGATATTCTGACAAGGGGGCTTTCCAAAGCTCGTAGCAGCTCCCCAAGCACCTTTCTGACGATGGCAGTGGTGGATGATACCTGCCTGTGAGTTGCCTGTGGTGAACAGAAGTTTGAATGGGAATTGTTTGGGAATGTTCTTATTAAGAACAGTAATGTGCTGTGAAGGAGAAAATTTTGCAAGAAAATTGCCCATTAAAGAGGGAACTGGAACAAACATAAACCAATGGGAAATATGAGGAGCAGCCTGTATGCAGTTACATTCTGCCCTCAGGTCTGTGCTTTTATAAAAACTGCAGTGCTCTTTTTCTTATTTGCAAAGAATGTGTGTGGAGAAAGCAAAAGGATTTGCTTGGCTGTAGATTGGGGAATTTTCCTTTAGTGAAGGTAATTCCTAGTATTTTACCTATTAGTGGTTGAGTAAAAGCTACAGCAATAAGGCAGAGGGGCCTTTTTCCTCTCGTTAGACCTGGTCAGACAAGTTGCTTCAGCCTTCACTGTCGGAACCCACGACATGTCTCTGTCTAATTTAGGGGACCTGACACCCCGAAATGGGGGTGCCCCAGAGGGCACTGCCATTGATCTTTGTCCTTGGAGAACTTTACCAACTCTAAGAGATGGATTGCAAGCCACAAGAGTCTAATATAAGCATTAATAGTCACTTTGCACCGGGTGAAATGTAGTATATAGAAGATCTGATAACATGTACATGGGGGTACGACATGTACAGGGGGGTTAAGATGGAGTCTAAAGGGTGTGGTCACCTTCTCCTTCTTCTTCTTCACTGTCCTCCATATTCTCAGTGACGAGGACATAAATTGATTGGTAGAATAGAGATAAGACAGGAAATTGCATGTCTAGAACAGGTTAGAATTAATTGGTATAAATTTGTAAATAATGACACGTTTTGTCCACTGATTGGATTTGTAACGGGGTATAAAAATCTCGGTACACCCAAAAGGTGGGCAGACCTACGCTACTTTCTCCTGCTAGATGCACCTGCTGTGCAGGACATCGCAGCTATAGATAACATTAGAATAAACAACCTTTACATGCCAGCTTTGTGACCTCTGACTGAGTTATGGGCAAACGCGCTGAAGTCTCTCTCGCTCGTGTGCCAAGGCCGACTGAGGCCGGGCACCGACACTTCACCACTTCCTTTGCCTCATTTTTGAGCTGCACAAAGGGTGTGAAGGCACAGCTGCTGATAGTCAGCCCAAGGACAGGTTTTTTCTTTATGTGCTTCTCCCAGAGTGGTCTGAGGAAGGAGCTTCCATCAAGCCAAGTCTGTTGAACTTTAGAGAGCATGCAGAAGTCTGAAATGGAAGAAGTTCTCATAGCCTGACAAATGAGTGGTGTTATCCCACATTGTGATGGCTGAGACTTTATAATAAGCCAGAAATGGTTTTGGTCCTCCTTTGGAAAGGAAAAGGGTGCAGGAAAAAACAGGGTTGCACAGTGACGTGCCATCTTCAGTCATTTAATGAAGAGGAGGGCTACCACGTCAGGTTTCTAACAGGATCATAATCCTTTCATTTTCACCTTCCAATGGCCTTCAAATGACAAAGGGGAGCAAGGGGCAGAGCTTTTTGATTAGGAGGTGTGGTTTTTACTGGCACTCTACCTGAAGTTCCCTGGGACAGAGCTTGTGGAAATTATTCCATTACTGAAAGCTAATGACAGCCCTTTGTTGCCGTGCTGGACTCTGCCACAAAAGTGAAGGGGTCAAGGCTGCCTCTCCACAACTGCAGTGTGCTGACTCCTCAGGAGTGATGGTGCTGATGCAGCCCGTTCGTAAAAGCATAGAGGTGTGCTGTGGGCTGGGTTTGTGCATCTGTGAGGTGCGTGTACAGATACTGTGTGAAGTTTCCCTGGTCAAATGGGGCATAAGATTCCATATGCTTTGCTCAGAAGCTTCCTAACATCCAGCTCGGCATCTGCACTGAACTCCTGACTTGATGAACTGGGCCTAATGACCCGTGATTTAATTTTACTGCAGATTAAATATTGACAACCCAGAAGTGTTGCTCTCCGCTGGCACCTTGATAAATGTTTATGGCTTGATGTGTGGAATGTGAGATCAGCCGTCTTCCTTAACATTAATTTGGAAGCAGAAAATAAAGTCTTGCAAAGAAGATTGTGGTGAACAGGATAACAGTGTGAATGTTGCCACATTGTGCTAATTAGATGCTGAAATAGTGGTGGTTTTTGTGGTACATATCCTGTCATTAATTTGTATGCTTTTCAAAGCTTTTGCAGAACAGATACACTGCTGAGGCTAAACCATTAACACAAATTGCAGAATAAAATATCTTGCTCTGTTTTTCATTTCACACTATTGAAAGCTAATCAGGCACCTTTGCATGGAAAAAAAAAACCTCAGATGCACTTTGCTGGATTAAATGGCAAATCCAACCCTTAGCATGAGGATGTGGACTCATGGTATTGATCAGCATCCTGGTAGTTGCAGTGGTGTTATGTAGATGGTTTTATCGATATCAAATGCAGCCAAGGGTTCGGGGTTAAGTTCCCATTGGAGGAATGATGACAAGGAAACAAAACAACCCTGGAGTAAAATAGCTTGTCTTGAGAGCTATTGCCCAGCCTGTAGAAAGGGGAGAAATATAATTCAATTTGAGTAATCAGTTTTTTGCATATTCCTGGGAGTGTTGGAAACTGTGTATGATTTGTGCTTTGAAGACAGACTGTGGAGAAGTTACAGAAGGAGGGGAACATCCGTGCTCTGCTCAAAGGCAGCTACTTTGATCTGACACCAACTGCTACCTTTAAGACCAGACCTCGTGCTTCAGTGACAGCTGCAATAAAAGATGTCGTTCTGGAAAGCGTGAATGTCTTAAAATAAAATCTGCAGTTTAAAATTCGGTTGGGTTACATATAGAATATTTCACAATATTTTACTGTGCGTGTGAGTGTGTTTTTACCAGCTGTGTGTTAGGGCCTCCCTTTGCTTTTTCCATATCCCTGAAATTGAGCACTTCTGTTCTCTGACCTGCAGCTTTGGCTTAGTTCATGGTGCCAAAAGTCTCTTTCAAAGATCCAGACCTTTTAGGCATTAGGTTATATACAATTCTTCAGAGATTTCTGTGTTTGCTCCATAAAATAGTGCCATTCCCATGTGACATCTTTTGCACTGACAAATCTTACTCAGATGCAATGTAAACATCTCCAGGCAAGTGTGTATCTTCCCACAATTGCTCTCAGATGCTCATCAGCATCCCTGCTTGTTCTTAACCATGCGTGGATCATGTAATTGATTCACACCATATGTTCAATTATGTCGCCCTTGGTGGTTTATTTCTTTTTTTCATAAGTTGTTTCACAGAGAGAATAATTTTCTTAGGTTTTTGTTAGGCAGCAGTCGCTGTACACCCAAAAGGTAGCTTTGCAAATCCTTCAGTCTGTCACCTTCAGTGAAACACCTGTAGTTCACTGAGATGTGATGGCAGCCCAGACTGTGACAAGTTACTTTGCATTTCTCAGAGCTGATTCTTTTTTCTTTTTTTTCCTTTTTGTAATTTCTGCAACCTTGTCTAATTTTCCACGTCCATGGCTGTAAACAATTGAGACTTGTAACAAAACTTAAGCCAATTAACGTCAATGCTGCCAAAAAAAATCGTCTATTCCATCATACCTCCAATTTACCACAGATACTTCAATGGAGGTGTTTGGGTACTTCAGTGTGATCCAAACCATTGCTTTTTTGGGATGAATTGGGCAGCTGCACTATCCAGCTGCTCCGCATTCAGCCGCTGCGTCGCTGCTGCTGTGGAAGCTGGGGGCACAAGCTCCTGCACCAGGCCAGAGTGCATTAGGAACAGCACATCTTCACAAGGACACTGCCTTCTTTTCCCAGCAACAAGCAGTTCTTCATTGCAACAACTGACATTTTTCCAGGCTTGATGAAACAAATATGCATAATCTAATCCTGATCTGCATATGGAGACAGTTTCAGTTGATGGTTGCAACATGGTGGTGGTTAAGAACTTTCTAGTTCATGGACTGTCCTTTTTTAAGTCAGCAGACTTTAGGCTGTGCACGTGAAAGCTTTTTCTCAAGCAGAGGATGTGTAGGGTGAGTATGGGGAAAACTTTCTGTGTTTTCTCCATTGGAGATGTTCTGCCAGTGGCCACCATCACTGCTTGTATTTCTCTTAATGAGTAGCATCTGACAGTGCTTCATTCCTGTCCACCTGAACACTTGGGCAGTGCCAGAGTGGAAAAGAGCAGAGGAAAGGTGGTTTATGTGCTGTATGGCTGTGTTTGATGAAAAGGAACAAGATCTCTTTGCACCAAACCCAGAGATCCCAGAGGAGAGTCCCCCTTGCTTGGCACACTGAGACAGAACAAATGGGAAAAACATGGTAGAGTCCTGATGGGTTTTCTGCCTATGGTAGGCAGGGAGTGTCTTCAGGAAAGTGGTCTCAATCTAATTTAATTCTCCCCAAAACTGCTACTTTGGAGAGAGGACCATTTCTACTTCTTCCAAATAGGGCTCTTCATCATTTGTACACCAGATGCTCCAGTGAGGCTCCACCTCAGGAAGGAAAAGTCACCTTTGCTGTGCCCACAAGGAGTCAAGATACAGCAGAGAGTTCTGGGGCAGGAGCTGGGAGTGCTGCACTTCAACTTCATCGCTGCCCCGAGCTGCTGAACCTCACTTCTACTGCTGCCTCATTCTCCCCATCTGAAAACTGTGGAGAGTAACGTGTCCTTGAGGACTCTGCCATTTCCAGAGAAAAGTGCAGCAAAAGACATGGTTATTTCAGTGCTGGTGACGTTAAATGCCAACTGCTCAAAATATGCTGCTGGAAACCCCACAGTTCCAAAAAGCTGTATTTCTTAAGTGTTACATTCTTCATGCTGCATAAGTGGGGAGAGTGAGAAGGCCAAAGATAACAGGAAACGAGTGAGGAATAATATCATTTTGGGCTTGCAGGGTCCAGGTAATGTCAGTGTTACTTGGTGCACATCACGGGAGATGGGTACTGACCTGCTCCTGCTTGTCTGTCTGTGCATGATGAGCAGGAGGAGTGGAATGTGGTCAGTGTAATTCACTTATGACTTACTGATGTGGAGAGAAAATAGAGCATTTAATCCATTGAGATTTTCCATTTGCCACTTTGTGAAGGAAGACACAGGGTTGCAAAGCTAAGACAGTTTCAAGAGGTAAAAGCTTGCAATAAAAAATTATCTTTATAAAGATTCATTGCTGATGGCTAGGAAAAAAAAAAGCGGGGTTGCATGCCCAGTTAGCCTGCTCTAGTCTGGCAGAAAAAGAAAAGTATAATCTGTTTCTTTTATTTATTTATTTATCTCTAAAGTCATTTGGTTTAATAAAAAATAAAACTTTTGCTCCTCAGTGGCATTTTTCAACAACAAAAAACACACATACAGACAAAATGTTTGGACCAGCTCCACATGAATCCATCTTTCTACTATTATTGGGCTTTTGAACTTAGAGTGTAATTTCTGATGTCTTATTCCAGAGTTATCAGCTGAAAATAGCTTTTGCTGAACTGATTTCCTGACATGAGATGTTATGAAGGAATTACTTCTTACTGATGCTCTAAGCTACAAAATACAGTGTTTACTGAAATGTCATCATCTGCTTTATGTTTTGAGAACAGTAACCTTTTTTTGAACTGCCACTTTCACTGTTTTTCTAGTTTGTGGTCGTTTCAAAACATTTGGAGAGAAAAAAAAGAAGAAAGGCGTATATGCACGAAGGAACAGGTCTGATGAGATTGCACAGGAGATTTCTGCTTAAAAGTACTGTTTGTGTAGCATGACAAGTGTCTCGGCCATATGATGGCACGCACAAATGAACGTGTGATTTCTGAGCTGAACAAAGTGAATAGCCTTCGAGGTCAGCGACAATGATGGATGGATCTGCTCAGGACTGTCACGGATTCATTGCAATTCTGCCATCTTTGTCTCTTAAGAGGGTCTTCAATCAATAAATGAACAGCGGTAGAATGCACTGGAATTGGGAGCAGGAGCAGTTAACAGAAATTCATGCTCTTTCTGTTGGGCCAGAAAATTAACTGTGCAGATAAATGGCTCTTTTTTTGTCCCCTTCTATCAACATGTTCCTAGCACACACTCTCCTTCCATGATTTCTGTATAATTTTTTTGTGGTGCATGATGAAGTGTGCACAATGAGAGCAGTGCTGTGGTTTCTGAAGAAGAGCTTTCCCTCTGGTGACTCAGCCTGGACAAATGTTTCAGTGGTGCTGTCTCACCCGGAGTTTGTAGCAGGAGGAAAATGGTTATAAAATAAACCAAGAGTGTATTTACCAAAAACAGCTACACAGCTTAGGTCTCAGGATATTTAAATTCATTTGCTTTCAAATACATGTGTAATTTAGTTCTGAACTGAACACAGTCAGGGCTGTAGGATAGGATGCTGGGGCTTTTCCTTCATCAAAGATGCATTCTGTAGATGTAAGAGCATCTGAACCAGGGAAGAGCTGAGCTTTTATCAGCTTCTATGAGACTGAGGGGAGGCCTCATCACAGTCTGCTACTTCCTCAAGAGGAGCAGTGGAGGGGCAGCACCGATCTCTTCTCTCTGGTGACCAGTGACAGAAATGGGAATGGCTGGAGCTGTGTCAGGAGAGGTTTAGGCTGGATGTCAGGAAAAGGTTCTTCCCCCCAGAGGGTGGTGGGGCACTGAACAGGGTCCCCAGGGAATGGGCACGGCCCTGAGGCTGCCAGAGCTCCCAGAAGCATTTGGACATCGCTCCCAGGCATGGGGTGGGATTGTTGGGGTGTCCTGTGCAGGGCCAAGAGTTGGTCTGGATGATCCCTGTGGATCCCTTTTAATTCAGGATATTATTCTGTGATTCTCCCAGACGTCTGTCTCCATGCAAAGGAAACCCGGGCACAAAGCCCAGACTGGCATGTAGGTGGGCATACACACTTAGATCAATTTAGAAACAGGCTATAAATTTAGGCTTACAGGCTTACCAGACCTGCATTTTCTTGGGGCTCTGTATTTTCTTTCCTGTCAGGCTAGTTTTGAGGTAAAGCTCTAAATTTACAGATTCTTTTTTCTCAGTAGAGGAGTGCCATGTTGACAAACTGCTGGCCTCTCACAGGATAGATCTGTTTCATGTAGATCTCCAAGATGCTCTGGAGTTTACAGAATGAGGAAGCAGCGGTGTTACTTCGCCAGGCTTTCCAGGAGGTGATGCTCTGCCCCCTTGGCCAGAAATACAACCCAGGCATTTGAAGTGTGTCTATCTTGGTCACTCACTTCATCTGTGCCCCATCCCTGATTTATTTCCATCTGCGTGGAAGGAGAGGAGAAACAGGACCCAAAGGTGGGAAGCACGCTCCAGTTAATGAACTCTCTGAGGAGCAGCGTAGACGATCTCCAGAGATCTCCTTTAGTACTCCCAACCATTGCTCTGCTTCTCTGGATTTTTGAGTCTTTAGCTGTGTGAAACAGATGAAGGAACCCTGGGCCCAGTGCTATAGACTGGAAGGTCTTCAGGCTTCTCTGTTTATTTACTGACTCTTCTTTGGCCTGCGATGAAGTGGTGAGGTGGGACGGAAGTTTTACCTTGCTTTTTGTTGAAAAGCAAAACTTGCAAGTTTCTGCAGAAAAAAAACAACCCCATTCAGCTGCTTGTTGAGCCTTATGGAAGGCTGTGCAAACAGTTATGTTCCTGATTCTAGAGAAATAATAGCACCTTCACAAACTGCAATTGTGACAGAGAAGGATGGAGGATATTTTAAGACATCATCCAGTGAGGCTCCTCACTTCCCTCCAGAAAGAGCAATCCCACAGACTCTCTGAGTAATTGCATCTTACATTTCTCCTTAATTTCTCTCCTAGACCTTCCTTACTCCAGTTTTAGTTCCTGATTTCTTTTCCAATTCTCTCCATAGAAGTTTGTTACTTTCTCATGAGAAACTACCTCCTGTGGATTGGAAGACTTGTATTGTCTCTCTGCACAAAACCACTGCTTCTTCATCCCTCCATCAGAGGCTGCATTTGGCAGAGCAATCTGTGTTCTGTATGTCCATCAGCTGGTTCACCATCACCAGTTAAAATTGTGTCAAACTGAAATTTAGCAGTAGAAGAGGAGCTTCAGGTACCTCACAAGGTCTCATTCCACCCTGCCCAGTTAGGAACTGGATCAGTGACCTTCGGATCCTGCCTTGCTGAATCTTGTTACATTTTATTCTTCTATTTACCACTATAGGAAAAAAAATCTCATTTGAAACATGGGGTGATTAAAATAATAAAGACCTCTCATAGCCAAATAGGAAAAGCATCTGATATATCACTTCTAAGACCTCTGCAATCTTTTTAACAGGCAACACACAGACAGCAAAATGGTTGCAGTAATACTCTTCCTGGCAATATAACCTTGAACTAGAACCAGGAATTCTTGTCTTCACAGATTTTTTTAAGCGTGGTGGACTCCACCTTCAAAATGAGTGTGTGAAAAAAACTCAAATTCTACATCCAGTCACAGAAGAGTAGGTCTGGATAAAAAAAAGAAATGCATTTGGATTTGCACCATCACTCTGTGCTGGTCAGTTTGCACTGTGTTCAAAACACCAGCTAGGTAGTTATCCCTGTAAAGTTACAGATTTTAGACAAATTTACCTGAACAGCCAGAGTTCTGCTAAATTTAAAATTAATTTAAATTCTGTTATAATGTCAAAAATACAAAGTTTCCCCCCTTTTTCCTCCATTTTCTCCTCCATACTCTTTTCTTTCTTTTTCAGAGAAATTGGAGGAAAAGCTTTTATTCCAAGATGTCAGACTAAAGAAACATACAGTTCTCACTAAAAAGGAACAACAACAGAAACAAAACCCTGGGGCCTACAAGAATGAATAATACATGATGTCATTTTCTCCATTAGAAAAGATGAAAATATGGGAAGCAGTCCTGCAGTGTTACAGGCACAGATCAATACCAAGCATGGTGCAAAGCCAGCAAGTGGGTCTATAATTGTGATAATTTTCCCTCAGAACTGCCTGTATGACTGGCGGGTTTTTACACAGAGCCAAGATGTGCTCTGTGCTTCTGTGTGCACACTGCAAGGGAGGCACTGGAGTAGCTGTTACCTCCGTAGTTTCTTCATGGAGTGTGAATCCTCTTTAAATTCTCAACGCTTGAAGCTCGAGGCCTGAAAAGCTGAAGTAAGTTTTACAGGGGCCTCACAGAATCTTTCCATCAATCAGCCCTTGTGCCCCTCCCTCCTGCCCAGGCATCAATTACACTGCCCAGCAACGTCTGGAGTTCATTTATCTGCACAGAATTAAACCACAAAAAAGGGCTCTGAAAAGTTCCTGAAAGGAATCGTGTGGATAAAAGTAGAAGTTTTCCAGTAATCTTTGGCACACAGGTTGGGAGGCATGAAGAAGGATGGGGCCACTTCAGCTTTGGCCATTTTCACCTCGCTGAGAAGACACTACAGCTTTTAAAGCAGGTGAGTGGAGGGGCAAAAAGTCTGCTGAAGGCTGGAAGGACTCAGACAGAGTTATCATGTGCCTGACTATCTCTTTCAGATAGGTGCACTGTCTGGAGCTCCTGAAGGTGAGGAAATTAGGATACAAATGAATAGGTTCTAGTATACTGAAGTACCTTTTTTTTGTATTCTCAACCTTGTGACTCTTTGCACCTTTAAAAGCATGAGGCAAAGAAGCTTAAAAAGGGCTCCTCTCCTCTCCTCTCCTCTCCTCTCCTCTCCTCTCCTC